>CAUYLG010056840.1:0-103537 GCA_963573385.1 Cacajao melanocephalus | reverse complement strand
TCCTTCACCCACTTTTGAATGGGTTTGTTTGTTTTTTTCTTTTAAATCTGTTTTAGTTCTTTGTAGATTCTGGATATTAGCCCTTTGTCAGATGGGTAGATTGCAAAAATTTTTTCCCATTCTGTTGGTTGCCAGTTCACTCTAATGATTGTTTCCTTTGCTGTAAAGAAGCTCTGGAGTTTAATTAGATCCCGTTTGTCTAATTTGGCTTTTGTTGCCATTGCTTTTGGTGTTTTAGCCATGCAGTCCTTGCCTATGCCTATGTCCTGAATGGTTTTGCCTAGGTTTTCTTCTAGGGTTTTTATGGTGTTAGATCTTATGTTCAGATCTTTAATCCATCTGGAATAATTTTAGTGTAAGGTGTCAGGAAGGGGTCCAGTTTCTGCTTTCTGCACATGGCTAGCCAGTTTTCCCAACACCATTTATTAAACAGGGACTCCTTTCCAAATTGCTTGTTTTAGTCAGGTTTGTCAAAGATCAGTTGATTGTATATGTGTGGTGTTGCTTCTGAGGCCTCTGTTCTGTTCCATTGGTCTATGTCTTTGTTTTGGTACCAGTACCATGCTGTTTGGACTACTGTGGCCTTGCAGTGTAGTGTAGTTTGAAGTCAGGCAGCATGATGCCCCTGGCTTTGTTCTTTTTGCTTAGAATTGTTTTGACTATGTGGGCTCTGTTTTGGTTCCATATGAAGTTTGAAGTAGTTTTTTCCAGTTCTGTGAAGGTCATTGGTAGCTTGATGGGGATAGCATTGAATCTATAAATTACTTTGGGTAGTATGGCCATTTTCACGATGTTGATTCTTCCCAACTATGAGCATGGGATGTTTTTCCAACTGTTTGTGTTCTCTCTTATTTCCTTAAGCAGTGGTTTGTAGTTCTCCTTGAAGAGGTCCTTTACATCCTTTGTTAGTTGTATTCCTAGGTATTTTATTCTCTTTGTAGCAATTGTAAATGGGAGTTCACTTTTGATTTGGCTCTCTGTTTGTCTGTTATTGGTGTACAGAAATGTTTGTGATTTTTGCACATTGATTTTGTATCCTGAGACTTTGCTGAAGTTGCTTATCAGTTTCAGGAGATTTTGGGCTGAGACAATGGGGTCTTGTAAATATACAATCATGTCGTCTGCAAATAGAGACAATTTGACTTCTTCTCTTCCTATTTGAATACCCTTTATTTCTTTCTCTTGCCTGATTGCTCTGGCTAGAACGTCCAATACTATATTGAATAGGAGTGGTGAGAGAGGGCAACCTTGTCTAGTGCCAGATTTCAAAGGGAATGCTTCCAATTTTTGCCCATTCATTATGATATTGGCTGTAGGTTTGTCATAAATAGCTTTTATTATTTTGTGATATGTACTATCAATACCTAGTTTATTGAGGGTTTTTGGCATAAAGCGCTGTTGAATTTTGCTGAAGGCCTTTTCTGCGTCTATTGAAATAATCATGTGGTTTTTGTCTTTGGTTCTGTTCATGTGATGGATTACATTTATAGACTTGCATATGTTGAACCAGCCTTGCATCCCTGGGATGAAGTCTACTTGATCATGATGAATAAGCTTTTTAATTTGCTGTTGCATTCTGTTTGCCAGTATTTTATTGAAGATTTTTGTTTAGATGCTCATCATGGATATTAGCCTGAAGTTTTCTTTTTTAGATGCATCTCTGCCCATTTTTGGTATTAGGGTTATGTTGGTCTCATAAAATGAGTTGGAGAGGATTCCTTCTTTTTGTATTGTTTGGAATAATTTCAGAAGGAATGGTACCAGCTCCTCTTTGTATGTCTGGTAGAATTTGGCTATAAACCCATCTGGACCTGGGCTTTTTTTAGTTCATAGGCTATTAATTGCTGCCTCAACTTCAGCCCTTGTTATTGGTCTATTCAGGGATTCAACTTCCTCCTGGTTTAATCTTGGGAGAGTGCAAGTATCCAGGAATTTATCCATTTCTTCCAGATTTACTGGTTTCTGTGCATACAGTTGTTTGTAGTAATCTCTGATGGCAGTTTGTATTTCTGTGGAATCGGTGGTGATGTCCCCTTTATCGTTTTTTATTGCATCTATTTGATTCTTCTCTCTTTTCTTTTTTATTAGTCTGGCTAGTGGTCTATTTATTTTGTTGATCTTTTCAAAAAACCAGCTCCTGGATTTGTTGATTTTTTGAAGGGTTTTTTATGTCTCTATCTCCTTCAGTTCTGCTCTGATCTTAGTTATTTCTTGTCTTCTGCTAGCTTTTGAGTTTTTTTGATCTTGCTCCTCTAACTCTTTCAATTTTGATGATAAGGTGTCAATTTTAGACCTTTCCTTACTCCTCATGTGGGCATTTATTGCTAAGAATTTCCCTGTAAGCGCTGCTTTGAATGTGTCCCAGAGATTCTGGTATGTTGTGTCTTCGTTCTTGTTATTTTGAAGAACATCTTTATTTCTGCCTTCATTTCATTATTTATCCAGTCTACATTCAGGAGCCAGTTGTTCATTATCCATGAAGTTGTGCAGTTTTGAGTTAGTTTCTTAATCCTGAGTTCTAATTTGATTGCACTGTGGTCTGAGAGACTGTTATGATTTCCATTCTTTTGCATTTGTTGAGGAGTGATTTACTTCCAATTCTGTGGTCGATTTTAGAGTAAGTGCGACGTGGTGCTGAGAAGAATGTACATTCTGTGGATTTGGGGTTAAGAGCTCTGTAAATGTCTATTAAGTTCGCTTGGTCCAGATCTGCATTCAAGTCCTGGATTTCCTTGTTGATTTTCTGTCTTGTTGATCTGTCTAATATTGACAGTGGAGTGTTAAAGTCTCCCACTACTATCGTGTAGGAGTCTAAGTCTCTTTGTAGGTCATTAAGAACTTGCTTTATGTATCTAGATGCTCCTGTATTGGGTGCATATATATTTAGGATCGTTATCTCTTCTTGTTGTATTTATCCTTTTACCATTATGTAATGCCCTTCTTTGTCTCTTTTGATTTTTGTTGGTTTAAAGTCCATTTTAGCAGAGACTAGGATTGCCACCCTTGCTTTTTTTTGCTCTCCATTTGCTTGGTAAATCTTCTTCCAACCCTTTATTTTGAGCCTATGTGTGTCTTTGTACATGAGATGGGTTTCCTGAATACAGCACACTGATGGTTCTTGGCTTTTTATTCAATTTGCCAGTCTGTCTCTTTTGATTGGGGCATTTAATCCATTTTACATTTAATGTTAATATTGTTATGTGTGAATCTGATCCTGCCATTTTATTACTGGCTGGTTCTTTTGCCCTTTGGTTGGCCTAATTTCTTCATTGCATCGTTGTCTTTACCATTTGGTTCTTTTTTGCCATGGCTGGTACTGGTTTTTCCTTTCTGTGTTTAGTGCTTCCTTCAGGAGCTCTTGCACAGCAGGTCTGGCAGTGACAAAATCCCTCAGCAATTTCTTGTCCATAAAGGATTTCATTTCTCCTTCATTTATGGAGCTTAGTTTGGCTGGATATGAAATTTAGGTTGAAAGTTCTTTTCTTTAAGGATGTTGAATATTGGCCCCCACTCTCTTCTGGCTTGTAGAATTTCTGCCAAGAGAGCTGCTGTGAGTCTGATGTGCTTCCCTTTGTGGGTGATCCGACCTCTCTGGCTGCGCTTAGTATTTTTTCCTCTGTTTCAACCCTGGTGAACCTGACGATTATGTGCCTTGGGGTTGCTCTTCTAGAGGAGTATCATTGTAGTGTTCTCTGTATTTCCTCTATTTGAATGTTGGCCTGCCTTGCTAGGTTGGGGAAGTTCTCCTGGATAATATCCTGAATAGTGTTTTCCAGCTTGGATTCATTCTCCCTGTCATCTTCCAGTACACCAATCAGGCATAGATTAGGTCTTTTCACATAATCCCATATTTCTTGAAGGCTTTGTTCATTTCTTTTCACTTTTTGTTCTCTTCTCTTGCCTTCTCATTTTATTTCATTGCTTTGATCTTCAATCTCTGATATCCTTTCTTCTGCTTGATCTATTTGGTTATTGAAACTTGTATATGCTTCATGAAGTTGTTGTGCTGTGTTTTTCAGCTCCATCAAGTCATTTATGTTCTTCTCTAAGCTGGTTATTCTAGTTAGCATTTCGTCTAACCTTTTTTCAAGGTTTTTAGTTTCTTTGCATTGGGATAGAACATGTTCCTTTAACTTAGAGAAGTTTGTTTTTACCTACCTTCTGAAGCCTTCTTCTGTCAGTTTGTCAAATTCGTTCTCCTTCCTGCTTTGTTCCCTTGCTAGTGAGGAGTCGCAAACTTGTGGTGGAGGAGAGACATTCTGGTTTTTGATGGTTTCATTCTTCTTGCACTGGTTTTTCCCCATCTCTTGGATTCATAATAGTTTTGATCTCAGGTAGCAGCTTGGGGAGACAGCCTTTCCTTTGTCTGCCTGCGGAGGCGCTGCTGGGCTGCCACAGATTCAGTGGAGCTGCTCCGTCTTTTATTTACTCAGGAAAATTAGGCGGTTTCTGTAATGGCGGCTTCCCTTCCGCTCGCGGAGCTGGAGCTTTCCTGGTCGCTCTCTAACTGACGTTCTGGGTGCCTAACTCTGGAGTGAGAGTTTTTTGGCTTGCTGGGCTTTGTGCGGCGGTGGGGGACCCATCCTGCCATTTGGGCTGTTTCCCTGAGTTCCGTTCCCCTTCTTACTGAGGGATGGGTAGCTCCGTCCCACCGGCATTTTGGCTTTCTTGGCATCAGCCAGTGCTTCCGCCTAGATCTATGCTGACAGCCCCAGGGCCAAAGTTGCTGTTTTGCCCTGTCCAGGAAGCCTGCTAAGGCTTTTCAGCCTGGTGAAGATCTCCTGTTCTGTGGATTGTAGAGGGCTTGCCTAGAGCGATGTATCCGAACTGAAGTCCCAGAGGGGGAGATCCCCCGGTCCTCCGGTCTGTTACAGGCACCTCCTGGGTGGGGCAGTGCCCACCTTGCCGTAACTTGCCCTATTTGGCTTCTACCCACTGTCTGACCAGCCCCACAAAATGAACCTGGTACCTTGTTTGGAATTGTGGAGACCACTTAGCTTCTGCGTCTCTCTCACTGGGAGCTGCTTTCTGGAGCTGCCTCTTATTTGGCCACCATGGGATCCCCTATCGAGCTCCTCCACAGAGATATTAGCCAGCTGTTCGCCGTCACTGCCAGCAGAGAGCTAACGGTTGAGGTAATTCCACTTGTACAACAAGCCGGCGGTCACATGGTGGAACAGCATCTTTTCCCTTTAGCTGTGGGGGTCCACAGCCCAGTCGCCTCCGCACCATGCAGGAGGCTATCTCCGAGCTATTGTGGCCTTTTTAATTCGGTAAGCATTTTGATCTAGTGTGTATGCTTCTGAAAATATAACTGAATCAGTCAGGGTTCAACCAAAGCAGCAGAACCAGTGGGAGATATGTATTAAGAGATTTATCATAGGTCTGCCGTAGTGGCTCATGCCTGTAACCCCAGCACTTTGGGAGGCCGAGGCGGGTGGATCATGAGGTCAAAAGATAGAGACCATCCTGGCCAACATGGTGAAGCCTGTCTCTACTAAAAATACAAAAATTAGCTGGGCGTGGTGGCGTGTGCTTGTAATCCCAGCTACTGAGAGGCCGAGGCAGAATTGCTTGAACCCAGGAGTCGGAGGTTACAGTGAGCC
Organism: Cacajao melanocephalus; assembly: GCA_963573385.1. Lineage (NCBI taxonomy): Eukaryota > Metazoa > Chordata > Mammalia > Primates > Pitheciidae > Cacajao > Cacajao melanocephalus. The sequence goes on along the minus strand of CAUYLG010056840.1, from coordinate 97,931 downwards.
GAGATTACACCACTGCACTCCAGCCTGGGTGACAGAGAGAGACTCTGTCTAAAACAAAACAAACAAACAAACAAAAACAAAAGATTTATTGTAAGGACTTGGGCTTATGGGTTGTGGGGGCTCTCTATACAAGTCCAAAATCTGTAGAGCAGGCTGTCCACAGGTAAAATTTCCTCTCCAGGGAAACCTCAACTCTGCTTTTTAAGGCCTGTCAACTAATTCAATCCAGCCCACCAGATTATCTAGGATAGTTTTCCTTATCAAAGTCCATTGATTATGGATTTCACAGTCACATCTACAAAATGCCTCCAGTGACACCTGGATTAGTATCTGAATAACTGAAGTCTGTAGCCAAGCCAGGTTGACATATGAAAAGACCATTACACTAACCTAAAGAAATAAGCCTAAATATAGAAAAAGCTTTCTGTGCAAATCTGTTCACTTTTGCTAAAAACCTGGAAATTGTAAAATATTGAGTAATAGGCAAATAGTTAAATTATGATACATTTATATGAGAGAGACGTTATTAAAATAATGTTTTTTAATTACACAGAGGATTTTTAAAGTTGATGTATCTATCACATGGTGAGAGTGGGGTCAAGAGACACAGTGGGCAGGAGTTGCCACACACTTTTAAACACAAAATTGCTGCAACTGTTTGTTGTTGTTGTTGTTTTTGAGAAGGAGTCTCGTTCTGTTGCCCAGGCTGGAGTGCAATGGCATGATCTTGGCTCACTGCAACCTCAGCCTCCTGGGTTCAAGCAATTCTCATGCTTTGGCCTCCTAAGCAGCTGGGATTACAGGCATGTACCACCACGCCTGGCTAATTTTTTGCTTAGTAGAGACAGGGTTTTGCCATGTTGGCCAGGCTGGTTTTAAACTCCTGACCTCAGGTGATCTGTCCACCTTGGCCACCCAAAGTGCTGGAATTATAGGCATGTACCACCACACCCAGCTGCAACTGTTTTTATTAGATCTTTGGGGCCTGCGGAGCTCCCTTGGGCAGAGGTCTGGCAGAGAGAAAGGCCACGCCCTTACTAGACCAGCCCCGTGGTGGGAGGCATGCGTAGGTCCACACCAGCCCCAAACCTGTGTGACTCAGCCCTCTCAGTTTTCTGAGAGTGTGGGCTCCTCCCCTCCAACTTCCAGTGCTGAAGATAGATCCCGACTTGACACTGCTAAGCCATGGGTGGCAGACTTGGGGCAATAGGACCTACTCTTGGTCCCCTCCTTCAGGACTTGGAGTTGAGTTCCAGGTGTGCTGGGGAATCCAAAGGGCTCCATGCTGCCAGAATGCACTCAGCTGGAGCAAAGCATCTATGCTGGGCAGCAGAGGCTGCACTGCGTACACGCTCCTTTGGGGCAGCCAGGCAGGAGCCCTGGGAGGGGCTGGTGGGCAGGTAGGCTTGCAGGACACACATGCCCTAGTCTCACAGGGAAGCCAGCACTGCTTTCTGCATGGTAGTTAGCTGGAGCCAGAGCTTCTCAGAGGGAGATGGAGAGCCCTGGGGCATGAGCACTTATGGCCCAGCTCTGCTGGAGCTGTCCTGTGCACAAAGGTCCCTGGCTCCATGCCTGCTACATATCTGTCTTCATTTAATCTCCAGGAATATCCCCCTACAAGCTCAAACATCTGTGAGGAGTGTGGCGTCCCCTGCAGCTAGGATCCTAGAGGTCCATGGTGAGAGTGGGCATTCTCTCAGTTCCTTCACTGACTCATTCCCCAGGAGCCAAACCCAGCCCTAGCGTTCAGGCACTCCACATGCAGTTCCCAGCTTCCTCCCTCTTCAGCTTCAGCATCTGTGTCTTTTCTTCATCCACATTTGGCATTTTCTCTCTGAAGATCTGTTCAAATTATGTTGGTTTAGTTGAAATACTGATGTCTCTCCATGGGAGCAGCACATCCTGCCTGCATCTAGTTAGCCATCTTACCCACCCTCCTGAAATTCTTGGAAAAGGAGTCTTTCTGCCAGATGCTGACCTGTCTTCATGCTAGTAAGGTATATAATAAGGTACTTTTTGAATTTGAGAGGCCTCTGAAAAGAATTCTCTCTCCAAATTTTCCTTGCAGTTGGAATTACATTTACAACACTTGCCTGAACTGTTTGAGCAAAATAAACTAAATACTTCTTTGTCAACCTAAAAATTTAGGAAGAAAAATAAGACATTTTTATTATGTATAAAGACAAAAATGGTTGTATGTATGTTATGGGTTAGTCACTATCTTCATTTAGCTCAAGGTGAAGAAGACTAAGAAGAAACATCAAAACCCATTCCCCCAGCCCCAGTTTTCCATTCAAAGGGGAGCAAGCAGTCCTTTTAAGGGGCGAAGACTGCAGGACTCCTGGCAGGCTGAGAGAAGACAGGATTCTATTTCTTCTTAAAGACCCACAGCTCACATTTTTCTCTTTTTAACTCCATAGCTGGGCACAGAATCTTTAGAGTCAAGAGTCTTTACAAAGCTGGCTGGGTAGATTTCTGGCCCAGCCTAAAATCTTCTCTCCTCCTTCTCTTTCCAGGATCAAACATATGCCTCAATTTAAAATGTTAAAATGTATTTAAATTTAAAATGTATCAGTTGAAGTAGTTAAGGCTCCTAATTAGCATGTTTATTAGACAAGTTTCTTAGAAAAAGAGTAACAGATTTCCTTTCATTCCTTGATCCACTCTTAATGAATATTTCACTCATTCATTCATTCAAATGACAAATATTTATTGAGCTTCTACTATGTGCCAGGCATACATCTAGATTCTGGGGATCCAGGTAGTAATAGGAACAACATCTTTCTCATCATGGAACATAATTTATAGTGAGGGCCATGAATAAGAACAAACATATATGTAATACATGGTGATATGGTTGCATATTTGTCCCCTCCAAATCTCACATTGAATTTATTTTGCTCTAATAGTTTAAGCAAGTGTTGTCATGGGGGTAGATCCCTCATGAATGGCTTGGTGCCCTCCCTACGGTAATGAGTGAATTCTTGCTGTTAGCTCACGTAAGTACTGGTTGTTTAAAGGAGCCTAGCATCCTTCTCTTGCTTTTACCCTTGCTATGTGATACATCAGCTTCTCCTTTGCCTTCCACCATGGCCGTAAGGTTCCTGAGGCCTTACCAGAGGCTAAGCTGATGCTGGTGCCATGTTTGCACAGCCTGCAGAACTGTGAGCCAAATAAATCTCTTTTCATTATAAATTACCTAGTCTCAGGTATTTCTTTTTAGCAATGCAAAATGGATTAAAACAATGGGACAATAAATATTGAAGGTATGGGGATAGAGACTGATATCACTGTGGTCAGGGAAAGCCTTTCTGATGGGAGATGTAAGTGAAGTTTTGGGGAAAGCTGTGTAAATATATATGGGAAAGGCATTCTAGGAAGAACAAGTGTGAAGACCCTGAGTTGAGATTGTGTATGGCCTATGGAATATCAAGGACAGTGTTGAGGTTGGAGAGGATCGAGGAGAGAAAGTGCTGTAGAAAATTAGCTCAGAGAGGTGGCGATATGAGATGAGATTTGGATGTGTATTTCTTTACATTACTGGGTCAAATGAAAGTTGAGGGCTCAGTTTTTAGATATGGTGACATGCATTTAACTGTGATGGTTGTATTTATCTGAGAATAGTTCAGTGAATAAAATATACATTTTAATTTCAAGTGTTATGATTACATCTTTAATGTAGGTGCAAATTTTGTGATCGCACAGTATTTTATATTTAAGATACTTGAATTAGAATTGAATTAGAAGAAACCGTAGTAATCATCAAGTACCATCTTTTTATTTCATAGATGAGTCAATTGTGATCTAGAAAGGGTAAGTAATCACATTAATAGCATAATCATAGCTATAGCATTCTGTGTCAAGCACTCGGCTGAGTGCTTTACACACTTGATCCTCACAGCAGCCACATGGGGTGAGCATTATTGTCCCTATGGGGTGTGGCAGAGATGTTCAAAGGCAGCTGCAACCTTCCTCTATGCTGACAGCACGACTGCTTTTAAGAGAGGCTCTCTGAAGATTCATGGTTTATTTTCAGACATGAAAAAATTCCAGTATCTAGTCTGCTTGAGTTTTGGGACAAAGCCTTCTGTATTTCCTTTGCTTGACTCCGAAGCCCAGGTTGTTGACTACTATGCTGTATTGCTTCTGATAATGTTCTAAGTTGATAATTGGGATAGTTAGGTCCCAAGCCTCAAAACAAACCCTTTATATTCCCAGTTTGGTGATGTCTTCAGGATACCTCCTCTCCCTAAGTCTTTGAGCAAGCCCTGGATCATACAGGGAGGTAAAGCGGTGTTAAAGCCCTCCTCATTAGGTGTTCCTACTGCCATAGCCCTGTCTTCAGATCCCCAGGTCCTGTGACAGAGCCAGACTTCAGTGGTTGCTTGAATTTTGGTCAAGGTCTACTTCACCATTTTTACATGCCCTAAATTATTTTGCCATGTTGGTCTAGGAATGTTTCCAAATTAAACTACATAGAGATTAAGGAGAATAATTCTATCAGCATTTTTTTTCTAAAGAGTTATTAACTAGGGGAGAAATGAGGAGGAAAGACAGAGCACATTTAATGGTATGGACCATACTGTTCTGCCAGAAATTCTTCCTTGTTTTAAATTCTTTTCTTTTCTCCAGAGACAGTGTTTTAAAGAACATTCAGAAGGAAGACATAAAGGGCTAACATCTTTGGAGAAGATAAATATGTGTTATTTGAGAAGAATAACCTGAACCATCATTTGCAAATGACATAATAATCATCAAGAAATGCAGAAACCAAAGAACAGCAGGTTATTGCCCTCCACGGTTTTCTTTGAATTTTTGCCGTATCGTTGTTTTGTTTTCCTTGTGGGAGAAGACCATTATGCACATATCCCAAAGGATTCTGGAGAGTTGGCTTGTTCTGTTCTCTCTCCACACCTGGCTAAATACTCTTTGGCACTATACAGCTTGGGTAAGATCTGGATTTATTGACCAACAGGCTGAGGGTGACTGTGTCAAAGGAATACATTCAATCATTTTTCAGAAAGCTAAATGAGCAAGAGAATTCCAAAGACTTAGGAATCTTAAAAATTTGAAAATTGACTTAGCAAAACCACATCCAGAATGTATATCCAAGAAGTAGAGGAGTAAGTAAACAAAGTTGCAAATGCAAAGTTGTTCACTGAAGAGTTATTAAGAATAGTAAAAATAGGAAGCAACTTAGATATATGAGGGAATTTAAAAAGTTTTAAAAATTAATTATGGGGCTGGGCATGGTGCTCATTCCTGTAATCCCAGCACTTTGGAAGGCTGAGGTGGGTGGACTGCCTGATCTCAGGAGTTTGAGACCGGCCTGGCCAACATAGCAAAACTCTGTTTCTACTAAAAACACAAAAATTAGCTGGACGTGGTGGCACATGCCTGTAGTCCCAGCTACTGGGGAGACTGAGGCAGCAGAATTGCTTGAACCCTGGAGGTGAAGGTTGCAGTGAGCCCAGATTGCACCGCTGCACTCTAGCCTGGGTGATGAGAATGAAATCCTGTCTCAAAACAAAAAATTAATATATGGTTCATTTATTGAATGGAATATTATTTAGCCACGAAAAACTAATATAGATATGTGTTTGCTTGGATGAAGAAATTTTATAGTATACTGTTAAGGGATGAAGCAGATATTATACATATGATATATTTACAATAGAATTCAGTTGTGGTATTCTTTGGACAATTAGACATAATTTTTCTTATCACCTATGATTTTAACTTTTTCTACAGAAAAACTGAAACTATAAAAAGTTTAATCAATATGAAACACATATATTTAAAAGTGTCTCCTATAAGATATTCTCATTTCCTTTTATCCAAATAAGATACATTTGTATGTGCATGTATGTGTAGAAAGAAAATATTGTTTCTAAGAAAATTCTCTAGTATCTTAATATTTAAATTAAGGGAGAGACCTTTAAAAATAGAAGTAATTATGTCACTTCTCTGCTCAAAATTCCCCAAAAGCTCCACATTACTCTGAGTTAAAGCCACAAATCTTTAAAATGACCAAGAAAGTCCAATCTAACCTGACCCTTCATTGCTTGCCTGACTGTAACTAGTACTTTCCTTCAGCTCACTCTGCTCCAGCCACACCCCCTGCTGTCCCTAGACCTCTAGGCTTGTTTCTTTTTTAGGGCTTTTGCACTTGTGGATCCCTTTGCGTGGAATGCTGTCCCCCAGATTCTGCCTAACGCTATCTCTTTCAAGTCTTCGCTCAAATGTCTTCTTAATGGGGCCTATACCTACTACTATACTTAAAATGGCAACTTGCCTATTTTTCTCAGTACTCCTCATCTTTCTTATTCTGGCTTAGCTTTTTCTACTGGACAATGTAGTATTACTTCAGTAGGGAATATAGTGATGATCATTGTATTAAAAACACTCCAAATTCTATGAATTATTTGGTTGACAGTAAAGAGGTTGATTAACTTCAGATTTTGTTAATTATGCATGTTAAGTTTCTGGGAAGTCATAAGAAAAAATAGAAATAGATTATATGCTTTTCAAGCTTTAAGAGGAGAATAAAGAAGCTTAAAAAAATCAATTAAGCCAGGCAAGGTGGCTCACGCCTGTAATCCCAACACTTTGGGAGGCTGAGGTGGGCGGATCACCTGAGGTCAGGAGTTCGAGACCAGCCTGACCAAGATGGAGAAACCCTGTCTCTACTAAAAATACAAAATTAGCTGGGTGTGGTGGCACATGCCTGTAATCCCAGCTACTCAGGAGGCTGAGGCAGGAGAATCGCTTGAATCTGGGAGGCAGAGATTGCAGTGAGCCGACATCGTGCCATTGCACTGCAGCCTGGGCAACAAGAGCAAAACTCTGTCTCAAAAAAAAAAAAAAATAATAAATTAATCCAAAAGAAGTCAAGGAAAAAGAAAGAAACATAGAAAAAGCAGGATAAAATGAAAGTACAAAATAAATAAATGAAAGCATATGTTTTCAATAAATATAAATTAGCTAAATTCTCTAAAAGCAAAACATTGTCAGACTGGATCACATGCACACACACACACACACACACACACACACACCCCTACACCCCATAACAATACCAAAAAGTTGAAAGTAAAAGGATAGGAAAAGATAGGTAAATATGTATGAAATGAAAGCTAGTATAGCCATACTACTGTTGGAGAAAATAGATTTTAAGTTTAAACAAGGTGAAAGAAAACCAGTACATAGTTAATTTAGAAAGATTTAATTTATTCTTCCTAGAATAATAACATAACTTTACATATAAAAACCAAAAATTAATAGAATTGCAAATAGAAATTGACATTTTAACTATGTATCCACCGTTTATTAAATTGGTAAATATCACCTTGTAAAATTTTAATGGTCTTCTCAGCAATTTATGGGTTAAGCCACCAAAAGTTAGTAACAATATGGAAAATTTCAACAGTGTAATTAACAAGCTAAATCTAATGGACTTATATAGAAAATGGAACCCTACAATTGATGTAGATCCATTCAAGTTCATGTGGATCATTTACAAAAATGGACTAAATTCCAGGCTATACAGCAATAATTCAAAGAATTAATATCCTATAGATCATGTTTTTGTTTCTCTCAACACGAGTATGTTAGAAATCAATAAGATGATACAAGATAAAACAAATTCCCTATATTTGGAAATTAAAAATCTCCAAGCCTTGAACACTTATAAAAGAAGAAATTTAAACATTATTGACCTAATTCATTCTCTTTAGAAATTTGAACAAGCACAGTAGAATAAACATAATAAAGCAAAAGGAAGGAAATAATAAAGATAAGAAAAAATTTAATAAAATTAAAAATGAAATATGAAGAGAATAAAGAAGTAAGATATGATAAAGAGAATAAAGAAGTTCATAGGTAACAGAAGAAATCACACTGAAAATGAGAAAGATTTGATCTGGAATAAGAGAATTTGTGGTTAAGTATGTGAGGTGATAAATATATTAATTAACTTGATTTAATCATTTCATAATGTATAATATATAACACATCACACTGTACCCTATAAATATATGCAATTATTATTTGTTAATTAAAATGTTTTAAAAAAGAAAAAAAAAGAACCCATGGGAAACTTATAGCCTTAAATACTTGTATTATAAAAGAAGAAATTTAAATATTATTGGCTTAATCCAATCCTTCAGAATTAGAATGAGCACAGTAGAATAAACATAAACAAAGTAAAAGGAAAGAAATAATAAAGAGAAAAATAAAATTAAAAAGAAAATACAATAAAGAGAATAAAGAAGTCAAAAGTTGACTCTTTGAGATATCAGTAAAATTACCAAATAGATGGCAAGATTTATATTAAAAAGAGAAAAGCCACAAATAAACAAAATAAGGAATGAAAAGTAGGACATAAGTACAGATGCAGCAGACATTAAAAAGATAAAATTACAAATAATTTATGCCAGTAAATTTAAAACCAAAGTGGAAATACTCCTAGAAAAATGTTCACCCTAATTGACTTAAGAATTTAAAAACCTGAATGTCCTATAACCACTAAAGAAATTGAATCAGTAGTTCTGTATCTTTTCACAAAGAAAACACCAGATCAGAGAGCTCTTCTGCTGAATTCTAGAAAACATTCCAAGAAGACATAATATCAATCTTAAGATAATTATTTCAAATACTCTCTAATTCATGTTGTAAGAATGGTACAATCTTGATATCAAAACCAAACAGAGTAAGAAAAGGAAAATTGCAGACTGATCTCATTCATATAGATGTAAAAATTCTAAACAGACTCATAAATTCAGCAGTGGACAGAAAAGTAGATTTCACAGTTATCAAGTTGGGTTCATTCCAAGAGTATAAAGATTATTCGCTGTTATCTTTAAATATCTTTCACTATATCACAGATAAAAATATTAACCCAAAAATGAATGTATTGATAAATCTGCCTATATTAAAATTAAGATCTGCTTATCAAAAGATACCTTACACAAAGTGAACCACAGGATTCAACTTGAGAGAGGAAATTTACGCATACGTAATTCACAAAGTAATGTTAATATACAAATTATTTTAAAAAATCAACGAGAGGAAGTCAGGCAACCCAACAGAAAAATGGGCCAATGATATGACCAATCACTGCACAGAAAAGGAAACAGAAATGAATACAACATTACAAAAATATACTCAACCCCATTTGTAATCAGGAAAATTCATATTAGAATTACAGTGAGGTACAATGAGGTTTTATACTCATAGTGGCAAAAATTAAAATGTATAATACCAATGGTTGGTGAGGATGTAGATAAAGCAGCAACTCTTATACACTGATGATCAAAATATCAAATTGGAAAATTTGGAATTATCTGGTATTGCTGAAGATGTAATAAATCTTACAATCTAGCAATTACATTTTTACTTTTATACTTAGGAAAAACTCTTGCTCTTGTGCATCAGAAGACACACATAAAAGTATTCATGGTTGCAATTGCTTATGACAGCCCCAATCTAGAAGCAACCCAAATGTTCAATGGCAGGAGACTAGACAAACACATTGTAGGGAATTCATACTGTGGCAGACCACACTGCAGTGGAAAGGGAATGAACTACAGCTACTCACATCAACATGGATAAAGCTCACAAGCAAAACCTGGAGTCAAAAAAAAAGTCCTAAGAGAGTAGAAACAAAATGAAAAAATATAAAAAACAGGCCAAATTAAATAATATGTTTTAAGAGCAATAAAGATATGTGATGAAAGATTAAGAAAAGCAGGGTAATGATAAACAGTTTAGGATTGAGGGGAGAGAGGTGAAATGAGGCAGGACTTCTAGAGGCACAACTACTGAGGCACTATGTTAACTTCTCTTCCTGGGTCCGCAAGGGGCGTGGTTTCAAAGGCAGGAACTTCCCAGTGCCATGCCTTCATCCACCTCCCCATGCCAGAACCTAGAGTCCTTTGTCTAACTTTCCCGCACGCGTGCTAGGTAAAATTCCAGGTAAGCTTCCTTTGCTCAGAAAGCCAGCCAAAAGCCCTGGAAGGAGGGGCTCTGTTGTGGGCCCAAGCAACCAATCTGGAATCAAAGTCAAAGATCAGTCACTCCAAAGAAAGTTTGAAAGAACTCCTCTCATTGGACAAAAACATGAATGGGGCGGGAATAACTTCAAAGTTAAAACCCCGCTGCACCCTACCTGCTCGGATTTCCCTCTCTGGGATCCCCTCCCACAAGAGCGTGGGAGCTCTCTCTACTTCTCTCTCTTTCTCTCTGCCTAACAAATCGGTTTCTTCTAAACTCTTTGGGTTCAATATTTAAACTGTAAACTCACTGCTCCGCCAGGGCCCTCTTCCCCATTGCTGGGGCAAGGGAGTCCAAGAACCTCAGGGCACATCCCATCTGGGAGGGAGCTGAGTGCATACCCCTCCAGATCAGGGAATTGGAATTGGGAGTGTCTTCAGGACGTCTCTCTGCTCTCCCCTGTGTCCCGCGACAGGTTACACTATAGTGCACCCTTACCATTATAGTATATACGAATGATGATCCTTGGAGTTGGGAAACAGTGGCTTTTGGGAGGGGATCCAGGAACTTCAACAAAAATAGCAATGTTCAGGTTTTTCAGCTGTGTGGTTGATTATAATATATACCCTTTTGTCAGTAAAATAATTAATAAAATAGAAAAAGAAGTGTAAAAAACCTTCAGATAGTGAATGTGAGTTCTTGTTCCAGCTCCATCTCTAATATAAAAACTATGTCATCTTTGGCAAGCCACTTAGCCTCACTGAGCCTCATTTTTCTTGTTTTAATAAATGGTTATAACAAATCCAGCCTTACCTATTTTATAGGATTGTATGAGGATCAAATGTACTTTAAAGCATTTTGTATGTTATTAATGAAATGAGATATTCATATGCAACACAGTTTTCCCGCTTGTGAATTCAAAGGTTTATCTCTCCAAACTAGTACTTAAAACCCACATGATGAAAGGTGAGAGTGATCAATTTAATCCTGCAGCTTTTCTTCTTCCAGTTATAGTGTTCTGTATGGTTATTAGCCAAAGATTGTCTAAAGCTGTTAGCAGCCACGATGTAGCTGGCCTTGGAAAGAGTATTGGCCTTGGAGTTAGAAAAGTTAGTGTTGAATCTTGGCTTTATTACTTACTGACATGTTGGCAGTTTGCTTTCTACCTATGCTCTTTGGTCTTTGTATCTGTAAAATGGTGGTTTTATTGCCGTTGTTCTAATGGGGGAATTGAAATATTTTCTTTTCTTTTCTTTTCTTTTTTTCTTCTCTTTTCTCTAGAGACAGTGTCTTGCTCTGTCACTGAGGCTGGAGTGCAGTGGCATGATCATAGCTCACTGCAGCCTTAAACTCTTGGGCTCAAGAGATCCTCCTGCCTCAGTCTCTCAAATAACTATGATTACATATGTGTGCCACCATGCCAGGCTAATTTTCTTATGTTTTGTTGAGATGGGGTCTTGCTGTGTTACCCACGATGAAATATTCCCCTAAGAGATGGCAGGGCTCCACTTCATTCTTTGTTATCTACACAGGGTGCATGAGAAGCAACAGCAGCAGCCCAGTTTTCTTATCCAGGCAGTCAAGGTAGGGGTGGCTTTTCATTATGGTAAGCACACCCATCATGATTGTTTTCTTCTGTATTGTCAGTCCATTTGCAGACAATAACCTGTTCTGCCTTTTAATTTTTGAGTTGCTTGTGGATCATTTGTGAGGCAGTGAACACAAGCTTCTCTTAAGAGAAGCTGTTTCCTTTTTTTTCGCCCTTCTGCACCTCAGGTTCCCTACAAAGCAGCAAACAATCCAATCACTGGTGATTACTAGCACTTTTGATTGCAACATGTATCATCATGCTGCATAATGCAGCAATCGAGAGTGGATAAAGTTAATGAGGCCTGAGATCCTTGTTTCAATTTCATGAGGGCTTTTATGTGTTAAGGGCTAGTATTCGTAGATTGCGTTATTCTGATGATTAAATCTAGAGGCATTTACGAAGTTGAGCTTCTTATTTTGAGATAATTGTAGATGTACATGCATTTTAAGAAATAGTACAGAGAAGCCTTTGTAGCCTTTACGCAGTACAATATCACAATCAATCCAGCCTTACTGAGATTTACTTGTATTTGTGTGTGGGTGCGTATTTAGTTCTGTGAAACTTATTATCACATGTGTAGGTTTACATATCCACACCACAGTAAAGATAAAAAATAGTTCTATCTCTACAAGGGTCCCTTGTGTTTCCCTTTATGACACCCTTCTCCCTCATTCTAATCTTTGTCAACCACAGATCTGTTTTCCATTTCTATAATTTTGTCATCTCAAGAATGTTATATAAATTGAATCATATACTTTGTAATCTTTGGAGATTGGCCTTTTTTTCTAAGCAATAATTCCCTGGAGATCCATCTATTGTTGCATGTATCAATGGTTCATTTCTTTCTGTTGCTGCAAAATATGCTGTTATGGATGTACCATTGTTGGTTTAAACATTCATCCATTGAAAGACATCTGGGTGGCTTCCAGTTTTTGGCTATTATGAACAAAGCGTCTATAAACATGAATGTAAAATTTTTTCAGTGAGCATAAGTTGTCACTTCTCTAAGATAATGCCCAAGAGTACAATTGCTGGTTTGTATGGTGGTTGCATGTTTAGTTTATGAGAAACTGCCAAACTGTCTTCCAAGGTAGCTGTACCACTTTCATTCCCACCAGGAATAAAGGAATGATCCAGTTTCTATTGATCCTTGATAGTGTTTGGTGTTGTCACTATATTTTAGTGATTTTGGTGGGGATATAGAATTATAGCGGTTTTAACTAGCATTTCCCTACTAGTTAACGACGTTGAACATCTTTTCACATGCTTATTAGCCATCTGCATATCCCCTATGGTGAAATGTCTTTTACCTATTTCCTAACTGGATTTTTAAAATTATTGAGTTTCTAGAATTCCTTATATATTCTAGATAATAGTCTTTTCTCAGATATGTGGCTTGAGAATACTTTCTCCCAGTCTGTAATATGTCTTTTCACCGTTTTTAATGGTCTTTGGCAGAGCCAAAGTTTTTAGCTTTCATAAAGCTTAATTGATCTGTTTTTCCTTTTATGAATTGTGCTTTTGGTATCAAGTCAAAAACTCCTTGCCTAGTCCTAGATCACAAAGATTTTCTCTTGTGATTTTTATATGATTTTTTATAGTTTTAGGTCTTACATTTAAGTGTTTGATCCATTTTGAATTAACTTTTGTGCGAAGTATGAAGCTAGATCTAGGTTCACTTTCTCTCCCACATGGATGTCCTATTGCTCCAGCATCACTGAATTAATTTTGCACCTTTCTCAAAAATCTGCTGGGCGTATTTGTGTTGGTCTATCTCCATTTTTTCTATTCTGTTTTATTGATCTATGTGTCTATCTCTCTGCAAATACTACATTGTCTTGATTACCATAGCTCTACAGTAAATCTTAATATTGGGTATTAATCTCCATTTAAATAGGTCTTATTTGATTTCTTAGAGGTATTATTACTGACAATTCTAAATTAATTCTAGTGCTCAGAGAACCTCACATTGATTGGAATTAAAATGTAATAGTACCTCTTTTGGGAAATCCCGTCACATTATGGGATAAAATGCAAGTCAGAGCATCTATGACCTTATCAAGGTCTATGAAATTGACAAAAGCAGTTTGCAAACCACTTTCCATGTATATGGGTACATAGTAATGGTTATCAATAGCAATTATATTAGTAGAAGTATGATATAAACATTTTTTAAATTTAGTTTTTCATTCATTATTTGGCTAATTGATTTATATGGACCTTGAAGCCAAGAGTGAATGTCTGAAAGAATACATTGTAGGAATTATGGCAGGAATCCTATGTTTCCTGCCCCAGGTGCTTTCCAGAGACAATGCTCTTGTCCTGTGTTTGCCGGTTTACTGCTGTGTATCCCCGAAAAGACTGGAAACCATATGAAAATACCAGTGTATTTCGAGTCCTTGGCACATGGCTTGGCACATAAGTAGATTGTCATTACACTATTTTAAGGTATCTAGCAAGTCACACTATTTTGAGATTAATTTTTGGTTATTTTCTTCTTTTATATGCTGGATTAGAGTTTGTTGATTTCCCTGTGTTATTTAAAACCATCTCTATCCCTCATTTCCTAAAATTTCATACCCTCCTGGTTTATGTTACTTTTTGACCTTTTGTTTTATTAACCTTTTATTGTGAGCATTCTTTTAACTATTCTTTGGGCTACTACATTTTGCTGTTTTCACAGTGTAGGATATATATTTCATTATTTTGTTTATGAAGCACCTTTTCCTTTCAAAAATTGCCTGTCTCCTATGCCATAGGATTATGATGTGGCTCTCATTCTGAACCAGGCTGGACAATTAGAAAAACTCCTATTTTTTTTTAACATAGTGATCAGTTTAGGAATGGACACATTGTCAAAGCAGGGCTAATCAGAGTCCACTTGAAGTTTTTATCTCAATGATGGGGAAGACAGGGTCATATTTTAGTCTGAGATGATAAGCTGAGATCAGCCACTCAACAAATACTTATTAGTGTTTGCTCCGTATCAAGCACTGTGGGAAACTCTCACATGAATCAGCAGCTGTCCACAGGGAGAGGAAAGGGCCTGCCTGAGAATGAAGCTAACACAGGGAAGACTGGCTCCAAGGGATAAAAAAGCATAACAACCCTCAAGACATTCTTTGAGCATCCAGATCCAGGTGTGCCTGAAGCATATATCGGACTTACAGTTAAGGAAAAGTCATATAATTAATTATTATTTTCTTTTGAGACAGAGTCTCGCTTTGTCACCCAGGCTGGAGTGCAGTGGCGTGTCTCAGTTCACTGCAACCTCCGGCTCCCACCTCAGCCTCCCGAGTAGCTGGGATTACAGACATTCAGCATCATGGCCTGCTAATTTTTTTGTATTTTTAGTCGAGACGGGGTTTCACCATGTTGACCAGGCTGGTTTCAAACTCCTGACCTCAAGTGATCCAACTGCCTCAGCCTCCCAAAGTGCTGGGATTACAGATATGAACCACCATGCTCAGCCATAATTAAAATTTCCACTCAGGCTTTGTCACAGAGAATACATGTGCCAAATCCTAATTGTTTTAAAATCTGAATCTTCAGTTCTATTGGCTGGCACTTACTTTTTTCCTAGATATCTATTGACCATAGTCACTTGAATGTACCAATAATCTCTAAAATAAAATGTACCCAGAAGTAAACCGATTATTATAATTTACCAGAATATAAGCTCCATAAGGTCAGGAACTCTGTCTTGCTCCCTTTTATGTCCCAGTGCCTACAACAGTGCCTGGCACATAGTAGGAGCTCAAAAATATTGTTGAACAACTAATTAAGAACTCTCAGAGGCCAGTCATGGTGGCTCACGACTATAATCCCAGCAATTTGGGAGGCTGAGGTGGTGAATCACTTAAACCTAGGAGTTTGAGACCAGCCTTGGCAACATGGTGGAACCCTGTCTCTACTAAAAATACAAAACAATTTTCTGGGTGTGGTGGTGTGCATCTGTAGTCCCAGCTACTCTTGAGGCTGAGGCAGGAGGATCGCTTGAGCCTGGGAGGTTGAGGTTGCAGTGAGCTGAGATTGTGCCACTGTACTTCAGTTTGGGTGACAGGGTGAGACCCTATCTCAAAAAAACCAAACCAAAACAGACAAACAAAAAAAACTTCTCAGATTATTACATATTTCCAATTATCTTTAACGAGTGCTTTTCTTTATCTTAGCAGTTCTCAAGAATGTTGGAATGTGATGGTTTGGGAATGAGTTTATCAGAATCACCCAAGAAATTTTGTTTGCTAAGAATGACTGCTTATTTGAGTTATATTAGATTTTAAAAAATATATAAAATAAAAAAACCTCATGAAAAAACTCATCAGTTTTACAAATCCAT
The DNA here is from genome assembly GCA_963573385.1 of Cacajao melanocephalus. Lineage (NCBI taxonomy): Eukaryota > Metazoa > Chordata > Mammalia > Primates > Pitheciidae > Cacajao > Cacajao melanocephalus. The sequence goes on along the minus strand of CAUYLG010056840.1, from coordinate 82,005 downwards.
GTTAAATCATTTCACAAAGCAAAGGAAAAATATTACAAACTTCCTAGTTTTTCAGCTTTGTAAATATTTCAGTTCTCTTTTGCTGTAATCTTAAGCCTCCCCAAAGCTTAGTGGATTAAAACAATGACTATTTTATTGTATTTCATGACTCTGGGAATTCAGGCAGGGCATAAGTAGATGGTTCTTCTTTTCCATGTGAAATTAGTGTTGACCACTTAGTGGTATTTGGCTGCTGGATGAGCTGGTCTGGTGTACCTGTGTATGTGGTATAAGACAGATAAAATTTGTTAACATTCTTTTCCTTTAGAAGATACAGTTATTTTCAGTAATAACAGGAAATGAAATTAATAGCAATAATGCTTACAGGAGAAATAGAAAAAGTGAAAAAATCTTTTTTTTTGAGACAGAGTCTCCCTCTTTCACCCAGGTTGAAGTCTCAGTTCACCGCAACCTCTGCCTCCTGGGTTCAAGTGATTCTCCTCCCTCAGGCTCCTGAGTAGCTGGAATTACAGGTGCGCACCACCACACCTAGCTAATTTTCGTATTTTTAGTAGAGACAGGGTTTCACCATGTTGGTCAGGCTGGTCTAGAACTCCTGTCCTCCTGATCCATCTGCCTCGGCCTCCCAAAGTGCTGGGATTACAGGCGTGAGCCACCATGTCTGGCCAAAATTCTTTTTAATTAAACTTTGTACATGTAATTATACCAGTTTTACAAAAAGAAAGTAAAACACACTGCACCACACTCCAGCTTGGAGTGAGACCTTGTCTCTTAAAAAAAGAAAAAGACAGTAAAAAAACAGATAGTACAGTACCAAGAAAAGGAAAAATGCACAACTATGTATTAACTAGTTGTTCTATTTAATCTACATAATTTGAATTTTGATCCTTTTTGTTACAGTCCAATATAACAATATTTTAGATAATAATTGTACAGTAGTTTTAGGAAAGCTGAAAAGTCTGTAAAAGTTTTAATTTAGGGAACTACTAAATTATACTTCTCATGTAATTTTTCATTTTCTGTTTTATTATTTAGATTTAAAATAATTAAAATGAAAGAATACATTTTAACTTTTAGAAATATTATTTAAATTCAGCAAAACATTTCATGTATAAAAGACAATTTGCACTTACCAAGCATCAATATTACATCTTGTAATTTACACCTTGTTTCACTGTTTTAGATTTTAAATACAAATTAAAACTCTAAGTGGTCAGGTAGAATGAGAGTATTGAAGAAACTCAAGGTCTGTTTCTTTGTCTTTGCAACTACCGTGCTATCACGGTTTGACTCTACCGTCACAATGCAGGAATATGTGTCTTACGGGGGTTGGAGAATGAACTATTCACAGCTGTCCACAATGTTCCCACAGAGAGCTTGAAATAAGCATGTTGCTGTGGCTGGATGTGTTGAGGGTATAACTGGGGGTTCTCTGAATTAACTTTCAGGCAGAATGTAATGTTTATAAAAGGATAAGAAACAAATATGTGCTAATCTGGAGTGTACATGCGTATGATTAAAACCTCACAATGACCACAGCAGTTGTTTAGAAATTAGGCCAACAAAATATTTTTTTCAGGTAGTAATAGATTACCACTGACATTGTTTAGAATTGCCAGCTCATGGTAATAACAAAAAGCAGACCAACTTTTTGTCTGTTTTATTATTGTTTTAAAAGTCTCTACATATGGTGAACCCATTTATCATGTGCTTCTGAAACAGATGAGTGCACTCTAGTTTTGGAAGATCCAGGCTGTTTGGGGCCTTTGCAGGGATTGCTGGCATGTTATGCCCAGTCAAGAACATCACTTGGCGCACCTGCTTGTGGCCTCTGTAGTATGGCAGACTTCTCTCATGGTAGTACCAGGTTCCCTGAGGTACTATCCTAAAAGACCTGGTCAGAAGCTGCAAGGCTTCTTTGACCTAGTCTTGGAAGTCTGAATATTACTTTCTGTGCACTCTGCTGGTGTGATGGTTAATATTGAGTGTCAATTTGATTGGATTGAAGGATACAAAGTATTGTTCCTGAGTGTGTCTGTGAGGATGTTGACAAAGGAAATTAAAATTTGAGTCAGTTAAGGAAGACCCACCCTCAATCTAGTCAGTTATCATTGGCTCTATCACATGCTCATGTCTTACTTCTGCTTCCTCTACTACTTCTTTCTCTCTCAGAGCTTACACGATATTTGGCTAGTTTTCAAAGTGGCAAGCCCATAAGAAGACCCCACTTCATAATCCCTGGAAGATGATAAGTTGGCACAATCTAATCAGCTGCCAGTGTGGCCAGAATAAAAGCAGGCAGAAGAACGAGGAAAGACTAGACTGGCTTAGCCTCTCAGCCTACATCTGTTTCCTGTGCTGGCTGCTTCCTGCCCTCAAACACTGGACTCCAAGTTCTTCAGCTCTGGGACTTGGACTGGCTTCCTTGCTCCTCAGCTTGCAGACAGCCTATTGCGAGACCTCACCTTGTGATCATGTGAGTCAATACTCCTTAATAAACTTGCCTTTATATATACATCTATCCTATTAGTTCTGTCCCTTTAGAGAGAACCTTGACAAATATAACTGGTCAAACAAATCACTAAGGCCAGTCCAGATTTAAATGTGAGGGAAATTACAGCCTCTACCTCTCAACAGGAAGAATAGCAAAACATTTGTAGCCATCTTTAACTTTCTAGAGGTGATGTAAATTTTTATTCAGGGATTATACCTCCTATCATCTTTGCATTAATTTTTGCTCCTCTCTCTCTCCTTTACCTCTTATCCAGTAAGTACTCAAGTCTGCTGGTTCTTCCTCTGTCAAGCCCTTAGAATTTATGAATTGATTAGTGTGACTCCTGAATTTCTGATTCCTATCCTGTTTCTGTTTATTTTTTTGTTTATTTCTCAAAGGCCTATTTGAGGCAGTGAGCAGAAGAGCATAATATTGGTGCACAGGCTCTGGAGCTATCTGACTAGGTTCAAAAGATAGGTATTTAATCTCTCTGTACTGTAGTTCCCTTGTCTGTGCACTGAGAACGATGATAGTATCTATCTTACCTACTGTGTGCCATTTAAGTGGCTTAATAGGTATAAAGCTCTTAGAACAATGTCTGTCACATGGCGTATCTTTAACAAATGATAACTATTGTGATTAGCATATATCTTGATTTGAGATCATGCAGGAGCACCTCCTAAAACAAAGATCTGAGTGCAAGTAGTTTATCTGGGAGGTGATTCCAGAAAACACTATAGGGAAATGAGGATATAAAATAGAGAGAAGAAGGCAGCCAATAAAGGACAAGTTAACAGCATGAGAAACAAGAGCTTAATCCCACCAGAGAACCTCGGAGGCAATGTAGAACATACATGTCACAGGGAGTTCACCTACAGGTCAGAGAAGCTGGGTACTGTCACTGGAGAAGGACCCTCCAGTGTGTGTTAATTCCCTGATACTTCTTCTTTGCTGTGTGAGAAAGTCTTCAGACAAGGAGATGTAGAAGCTAGTAGGTGGAAGTCAGGCCATGGGCATAGAAAGGACAAGGCTTGAGGGCACCTAGCGGGGGCAGTGATGGATTCCACAGACCATATTATTCATCTTCCAGGGATTATGAACTGGGTTCTTCTTATGGGCTTGCCACTTTGAAAATTGGCCAAATATAATGTAAGCTCTAAGAGAGAAAGAAGTAGTAGAGGAAGTAGAAGCAAGAAATGAGCATGTGGCAGAGCCAATGATGATTGATTCATATGCCCACATGGATCTTTTTTGCATTCTCAAGGCCTCTAATGCCTTCGGCTTTTGGTATTTATCTACTTCCTTCCTGATATGTTCTTTTATTTTTCCTCCATTTAGCAAGGCTGAGCTACTTACCATAGTCTACATGAATCATGATTATTCCCGCTATAAATGTAGAGTGACAATATTGTACATGCAGTAAGTAGGAGAAGAATTACTCCTTTACTGGCCTGGCACATATTTATGCCTACAATAACAGTCTGCAAACTGCACAAAGAACAAATTTACCTCAAACTATATTCGTAAACATTGAGGAAGTTGTGGTAATTGCAAACTATAGTGCTTTAAAATCTGATCTAAGTTTGCAAAAAATCATCCAAGACTATTGATCAGTTACCCTGTGATTCGAACATGCCATTCGATTTCTCAGAGCCTTCTCTGAAAGCCACACAACAAAGGTAGGAAGCACACTCAGAAAAAAGTCTTGAGGGAAGGGCACAGCGTTTGGCTTGTATTACTCTGGGTTGATCTTGGATCTGATCTGTTACTCAGGAACAAAAAAGATTTCGTGTGGGGCTGGGTTTCATAAAAGGAGGCTTCTATCTCCTACTGGAGCTATTTGGGCTGAGCCACACTAGGAATGTTTTTGAAGTGGTATGCTCATTCAAAAATAAAAACCAGAAGAAATAATAAGAGTAAAGCATTGCAAATGACTTCTGTTTACTTAGTCAGTGTGTTACCACTGTGTTGGCAGAGGTTTTATTTTTTCAGTTTGGAACCAATCCCTTGAAACCAGAGCTAGCCTCATCAGATGTTCAATCAGCAAGTACTTGATGAGTGTTCAAGGAATCTACCACTGAATGTAAGGAGTGTGTATGAAAAACACGAAAACTCTGGCCTGGAGAAGTTTATAGTTTTATAGGTCAAACTAATGCATAATCAAAATAAATGTATAGTTGTAAATACAGTAATTATTAATGTGTATTAAGGGGGAAGGATGGATAAGAACCAAGCTACTGGGTTGAAGAAAGACTAGAGTGAAGTGGTGAAAACTGCAGACACTTGTTCTTGACTTAACCTCTTTTTCCTTGAATTTTTTTCTCATTTAAGCTCTAAGCAAGACTATAACTACAGATTGATGAAGAAGGTATTTTGGAGGCTTTATGATTGAAAGATCCTTGGTGGAGTACAGACCAGTGCTGTTCAGTGGGACTTTCTGTGATGATGGAAATGTTCTGTGTAGTCCAAAGTCATAGCCACTAGCTGTTGTGGGTTCCTTGGGGTGTTGCTTTTCTGGCTGGAAATCTCTGTAGCCAGTGGTGCCTTTGCCTGAGTTTTGCTGAGGCCCACTGAGCTCCTTTTGCTCACTTGGCCTGGCAAGCTGTGCTCAGCTCGTACTACTGGCCTGGATCCCACCACCTGCCAAGGGCAAGTCAGGCATGGAGGGGTGAGGGTGTGTCAACGAGTGTGGGGTTTGGCTACTGCACAGTCACACAGGCTGCTACAGTGGGGTGGGCAGCTCCAGCATCGGGCATGGGCACCGGCTTTCAGAGAGTCTGTGGCTGGACCAGCTGCACTGCAAGCAGCTTCCACAGCTGGCACTGGAGAATGCAATGGAACCCAGAAGCTTGGAGATGCCAGGAACTGCAGGGCCCCAAAAAGGGAGTCACAGCCCTGGCTTGGGGAGCTCCTAGGTCTGGGCTTCCTGAAGGGCTGCAACTCTTCTCTCCTTTGCTTTGCCCACATGTGGCAAGCAAAGGGCATGTTTCAGCCCTGTTTGTGTTGCAGTTCCTTTAGCCTTGCCATTTGGCAGGTCCCAAGTTCTTGTCCTGCAACCAGGAAGAATGAGGTATGCAGACAAATAAAGGGTGAGCAAGATGAAGAGGAGCTTTATTGAGTGATATAACAGCTCAGAGGAGACTCACAGAAGGCAGCTCCTTTCTGTAGCCAGGGTGTCCTGTTGAATGTTCAACTTCCAGCCAAGACGGTAGCTCCTTTCTGCAAGCAGGTTGTCTCAACAAGTGTTTAGCTCCCAGCAGAGAGAGTAGCTCCTCTCTGCAGCTGGTCATCCCATTGTCTGTCCAGCTCTGCCTGAGCATGGGGCTTTTATGGGCCCTAGAGGGAAAGAAGTGCATGCTGATTGGTGTATGGGCTGCCATGGGTGGTCCTGAAAAAGGCATCATAAGTTCCCACTCCAGTCTGTGGGACTGGTAGCCCAGCCCCCAGCCTTTAGGTCCTCCCTGGCTTGAAGGTGGGGCTTCATCAGAGAATGCCCCCTTCCACCCAGGAGCCTGTCTGCCTCCTGCCACCATTCATGCACCCAGGCAGTTCGTGCCAAAGGGCACCTGTGGGCCAGCACTGAGCTGCCCTCAGTGCCTCCCCTTGGCTTCCCCCTACCTTGCTCTCATTGTTGCCCAAAGTCAGGAGTGGGTCGAGGCGGCAGGGAACTGGCATGTTTTGAGTGTGCTGTCCCAAGTGTAAGCACACCTGGATAGGCTGTGATAGTGCCTGAGCTTGGCCCTAACCCCACTCCAAGATTGGAGAGGGTCCCAGGAGCAGAGAGAGGCCAGGTGGAGGGAGCAGACAGCTCCAAGCCTGCAGGGGCAAGAAGGGCCTTCCCAGGTCCTCCAGGGTACAGCATGCGGAGAGGCCCACATCCTGCACTTGGGAGGGCAGGGCTCGCACCCGCTCTGTGGAGCATGCAGGCAGCCCCAGCCACACCTCCTCGCAGCCTGAGGTGGGGTCTCCAGGTCCTCACTGGGCCCCTTTCTGCCCCTGCCTCTGTGCCAAAGCGTGCTGCTCCCCTGCTGACAGGCAGCTTGGCCCAGCCCCATCATGGCAGCCCCCAGGGCAGTGGGCTCCAAGGGGACTCCTGCTTGTCGCTGGTTTCTGCCAGCTCCATGGAGTGTGGCACCACTCCAGGCTCAGTTCCACCTCATCCTGGCACTCTCTCCCCAGAGTGGCAGTAGGCAAGAGTGGTGAGGGTCCAGAATGGAGGAGGCTCAGGTCCTGTCCTGCTGTATGAGGGTAGGAGTGGCACAGTCAGCTGCTTTGGGCATGTTAGGCACAGGGGACCTACTACTGCCATTGCTACTCCCGTAGCTGCTCCTGCCACCACTGCTCACACATCCACTGCTCAGACGGTGGCAGCACCAGCTCCTGACAGCCTGCCACTGCGATTAAAGCCACATGTGGGTAATGAACACTTGAAATGTGGCTAGTGCAACTGTGGAACTGAATTTTTTATTTAAATTAATTTAAATTTAAGTAGCCACATGTGGCTAGTGACTAGTATCTTGGGCAGCACAAGTCAAGACAATACTTTCTTTTGAGAATTAACCACTTCCCAAACTGTGAAAACCGGAGGAACAGGTGAGAACAATAGCTGGCCAGGGGCCATGCAGGTCAGGTGGCGAAGGCAATCTTGAAGACTGCTGTGGGTATAAGGAAGGTCCATGTATCAGTCTGGGCCCAGTTAGGAGACAGAAACCACCCAGTTACTTATTTATTTTTATTGAGGCAAAAATGACATAATAAAAAACTAACCATTCTAGAGTGACTAGAATGGCATTTAGTATATTTACAAATGTTGTGCAACTACCACTTTTTTCTAGTTTCAAAATATTTTCATCACCCCAAAAGAAAACCCCACACTCATTAAGCAGTTGCTCCGCATTCATTCCTCTCTTTAGCCACTGGAAGCCACCAATCAGCATTCCGTGTCTATGGATTTGCCTAGTCTGGTTATTTAATGTAAATGGAATTCTACAACATGTGGCCTTTTGTGTCAGCTTCTTTCACTTTCTAGTAACACTATTCATGATAGCCAATAGGTGGAAACAGCCCAAATATCCACTAATGGATGAATGGGAAAAAACTGGTGTACATATATGCAGTGGAATGTTATCCATTGAAGGATGCTTGAGGCTGGTTCTGAAAGTGTTGGAAACACCATGAACTGGATTCAACTACTGCTGTGGGAAGGCATTGGTGCTGCTGCTGAACTGAGGAAGTAGGAAGACAGCCAATATAATTAACAGGAAGTGGACAGGAAGGATCACGTCTCTTCTCCCTACTGCAGCCCTACAGTCTGCCCCTCTGTTAGAGAAGCCTGACCAGGAATCAACTGGCAAAGCAGACTGTGGTTTGCAGAGTTCCAGCCCCAGCATTACAAATCAGAGTGAAGAGGGAGTAGTTTTGGAGCTAAGAAACAATAATTAAGAAAGGGCACAGTCTATCAAGAAAAGGACGCTGGGCTGCACTGATAGAGCTTGGGTGTGTAGGGGGGAATGCCGAGATCTCAGATACAGTTTTTTATAACTTCATGGAGTTTCATTCTTTCTTTATTCTTTGTTGGATGTAAGAAAAGGATCCACCTGGCCAGAGTACATTGAAATATAATGTACTATGATATTTCGATATTCAAATTTTCAGGTATACTTTTTTGGTCTTTTCCAGACTGTAAGGAGAAGACGTTTACTGGAGGCTTGTAATAAAGCTAGAGTAGCTCTGTTCCAGTGTTTGGCCATTCAGAGAAGAGTCATGCCCTTCTTCATTTCACAAGGTATCTCTCACCTTCATTAAGAAATTGAAATATCCATATCCTGCAAAATTTACCATTTTAGTGTATATAATTCAGTGGTTTTAAAGTTTTTTTTCATAAAGTTGTGCAACTATCACCACTATCTAATTCCAGACTATTTTAATCACCCCCAAAAGAAACTTAATACTCACTAAGAAGTCATTCTCTATTCCTCCATTCTCTAGCTCCTAGCTCCTAGCAACCACCAATCTGCTTTCTGTCTCTGTGGTTCTGTATTCTGGACATTACCTATAAATGGAATCACACAATATGTGACCTTTTGTATGTGGCTTCTTTCATGTAGCATCATGTTTTCAAGGTTCATCTGTGTTGTAGCATTTATCAGTACTTAATTCCTTTTTATTGCTGAATAATGTTCCATTGTATGGAATATCACATTTAGTTTATTCACTCATCAGTTGATGAACATTTGATTGTTTCCACTTTTTGGCTATTATAAATAATAATGCTATGAATATTTATGTATATGTTCTTATGTGAACATGTTTTAATTATTCTTGGGTATATACAACGGAGTGGAATTGTTGGATCAGATAGTAACTCAATGTTTATCAGATATTTCTTTTAATAGATACAGTTTTCAAAATTTTAGCTCTATTTGTTTACTATTTAGGATATCCATGTTTTGCATTTTTTTCCTTTGGATGTTTTGGTAATTCTCTTCATATTTTTCTTTTTCTTTAAAGAAAATAGCACAAGACATATGTACATACATATACATATATATAATTTAATTGATTAATCACAAATGGAAATGCAAAAAGTGCAATGTAAGCATGCTTCTTAAATTTCCTCTTTAATCTCTAGTGATAACCACTATTACAGTTTTTTGTTTCTTTTATCCCAGTTTTTGTCTATGTATTAACATAAATATATGAATATCTATGTCTATGTATACCAACCCATTTGAATTTTGATAGTAATAAAATCTGGTTTTAGGTAATATTCTAAAGTTTTCTCACTTAAATCTATATACCTATTAATTCTTAGAAATCTACCTCTTTCCTGGTTTCTCTGCTACCTCTCTGACCACTCCTTCTTTGTCTTCTTTGCAACCTTTACATATGGGAATACCTTCAGGTTTGATCCTAGTCTCTTGCCTCTTCCTTCTCCTCCTTTTCTTCTTTTATTCTCTCTCTGACTCTTTTTTCCTTTTTCTTTTCTCATGCGATATTTTCTCCTTACAAGCTGTCATTCACTCTCAGAGTTTCAACTGCCCTTTTATTTTATGACTTACACATTTTTATTTTCAGTCCAGATCTCTCCTTTGCATTTCAGGTTTGAGTATCCAACTTCTCACTTGTTATTTCCATTTCAATTCCATCATGTTCTCCTCTCACAAATCTGTCCTCCATTTGTGCTCTTGCTTCAGAGAATCCAGTTACACATCCACTTAATTTTACAAACCAGACACTCACTGCTCTTGACACTCCTTCTCTTTCACGTCCCATGTTCAATCCAGTTGATTAAATCCAAATTCTGCTTATTTCCTTAGTATCTCTCAAATCTGCCAATTTATCTCCATTTCCACAGACATGATGCCAGTCTTTCCCCTGACCAGTTTCCTAACTGGTCTCTAGACATCCGCTTGAGCTCCTAACCAAATCCTCCTCCTCAGTATAGCCAGAATTATCTTTTAAAATTTAAATTAGATTGTGTTACTTTTCCACTTACAGCCTTTCAATGGTTTCACATAGACTGACTCTGAGAAGGTAATTATTGATGAGTAATTACCTTCTCAGAGTAAGTCTATATTGGGTTCCTTTGTGTTATAGGCCCTTATTACAATAGTGTTTCCTTTAGACTATTAGTTTGTTTGTAATTATAAATGTGTTAGTGTGCTTATTTGAGTCCTTTCAACTATAAATGTGTGTTTTTGAGGATCTTTTATCCTCAGTGCCTGATGCAGTTCTGGTACAAATGACTGTCGAAGGAGCAACTGCATAATATTACATAGTGTGAATGTACCATAATATTTTTCATCAGTTTCTTACTGAGGGATGTGTAAGTTGTTTCTACATTTTCTGTATTAACAAATACTTCACATAAGTCTTTAAAAGCCTAGTTAAAAACATGATATTTTTTCTCTCATTAAATGTTCATGAATCCAGGTGTTTTGAGAACAATGTTAGTCCAGCCTGATCACTTTAGCATTTTCTTGCACACATAAGAAACAAAGCAGTTATTGTATATTAATAAAAGTTAAACTATTTATTTACACATGAATAGTACCAAATGTGGTAAGAAAATCAGTAACTATAATGAATTAGAATAATCAAGAGAAAGAAATAACAGAAAAATATTAACATTTTATTTTTAGCCAACAAAGATATATATTTTATTTATTTAGTTTTGATTCAGCATTTGAGTAATCATTGCCATTAAGTTCTTGGCATGAAACCTACTTGTTATCTTTTCATGGGATGGCCATGGCTTGCAGGCTACCAGTATTTTCAATCTTGTTGGGATTAACTTAACTAGGTTAAATGTATACACAGGACTACATCCAAAACTATCAAAACTCATAAAAGAATGAGGCAATAGCTATTAAATTAGAATATTTATTTTCTTTGATTTAGATATCCCTGTTTTGGGGACTTTATCTTACAGGATAGAAGCACTAGTATCAAAGCCCATATATACAAAGATATTAAAGCAGTATTATTTGTAGTGGCCAAAATGTTGGGAAAAAACTGTATGTTCACAAATAGGAGGATTGTTGGATTATTTATAGAACATTTATACTATGCATTGATTATACAGTTATTAAAAATACACTTGAGGTAAATCTGCTAATCCATAGGGATATCTATGATCTATTATGTTTAGGAAAATTCTCCAAAACTTAGAAATAAGGCAAAAAGGATGATCTTAATATCCTACTATAACATTTTCTAACAAGCCACCCTGAAGTTCGTCTAGCTGTCTCCATGGGAAAAGAGACTGTCTCACTTAAGTTTTAAAACTTGGTAAAGTTAGAGGTTAACTTGCAGAAATCTAATAAGGTGCAATTATTTGTATAGTAAAAATGATAACCCCAAATATTATGATTTATTTCCCTGTAGGACAGTGGCCAATTTTATATTTAATCTAGCACTTTTATTTATTCTTTTTCTATTGTTAATATAAATATAAATACAAGTTCCTCATTCAAATTGAATCAACATCATTTTGCTAGTTTCCTCATTAATGAGTCAAATAAAATTTTGATATGTGCTCATTACTATTTGTGTGGGAATGTATTATTATTTACCAATATGAGAATTTTCAATGATTATTAAATGAGAAAAGCAAATTGCAGAGTAATGTGTATAGATTGTTTATAAAATTGTATTAGTCTGTTCTCATGCTGCTAATAAAGACATACCTGAGACTTGGTAATTTATAGAGGAAAGAGGTTTAATTGATTCACAGTTCAGTATGGCTGGGGAGGCCTCAGGAAACTTACAAGCATGGCAGAAGGAGCAGCAAGCAACTTCTTCACATGGTGACAGGAAGAAAAAGTGCTGTGCAAAAGGGGGACGAGCCCCTTATAAAAACATCAGGTCTCATCAGAACTTACTCACTTTTATAAGAACTAGAGTGTGGCAGTAACACCCCCATGATTCAATTACTTCCGACCAGGTTTCTCCCACAACAAGTTGGGATTATGGGAACTACAATTCAAGATGAGATTTGGGAGGGGACACAACCAAACCATATCATTTAGTCCCTTCCAAATCTCATGGCCTCACATTTCAATCATGCCTTCCCAACAGTCCCTCAGAGTCTTAACTTGTTTCAGCATTAACTCAGAAGTCCAAGTCCAAAGTCCCATCTGAAACAAGGCAAGTCCCTTCTGCCTATGAGCCTGTAAAATCCAAAGCAAGTTAATTACTTCCTAGATACAATGGGGGTACAGGCTTTGGGTAAATACATGCATCCCAAATGGGAGAAATTGGCCAAAACAAAGCGGGTACAGGCTCCATGCAAGTCTGAAATCTAAAAGGGCAGTCATTAAACCTTAAAGTTTAAGTTAATGCTGCTACAACAGATGGGCTCCCATGGCCTTGGGAAGCTCCACCTCTGTGGCTTTGCAGAGTATAGCCCCTCACCCAGTTGCTTTCATGGGCTGGCATTGACTTCCTGAGGCTTTTGCAGATACATGATGCAAGCTGTCAGTGGATTGACCATTCTGGGGTCTGGGCAATGGTGACTCTCTTCTCACAGATCCACTAGGCAGTGCCCCAGTGGGGACTCTATGGGGGCTCTGGACACCACATTTCCCTTCTGTACCACCCTAGCAGAGGTTCTCTATGAGGGCTCCACTCCTGCAGGAAACTTCTGCCTGGACATCCAGTCATTTCCATACATTCTCTGAAATCTAGGCAGAGGTTCCCAAATCCCAATTCTTAACTTCTGTGCACCCACAGGCTCAATACTAGGTGGAAACTGCAAAGGCTTGGGGCTTGTTCTTTTTGAAGCAATGACCTGAGCTGTACCTTGGTCATTTTTAGATGTGGCTGGAGTGGTTAGGATGCAGGGCACTGAGTCCTGAGGCTGCATACAGGAGGGGGGGTCCTGGACCTGGCCCAGGAAACCATTTTCCCTCCTAGGCCTCCAGTCCTGTGATGGGAAGGGCTGCCACAAAGGTATCTGACATGCCCTGGAGACATTTTCCATACTGTCTTGATGATTAACATGCAGCTCCTCATTACTTATGCAAATTTATGCAGCAGGCTTGAATTTCTCCCCAGAAAATGAGGTTTTCTTTTCTATCACACTGCCAGATACACATTTATCAAACTTTTATGCTTTGCTTCCTTTTGAACACTTTGCCACTTAGAAATTTCTTCCACCAGTTACCTTAAATCATCTCTCTCAAGTTCAAAGTTCCACAGATCTCTAGGGAAGGGGCAAAATGCTGCCAGTCTCTTTGAAAAAACATAGCAAGAGTCACCTTTGCAACACTTCCCAACAAATTCCTCATCTCTATCTGAGGCCACCTTAGCCTGGACTTCATTGTCCATATCACTATCAGCATTTTGGTCAAACCCATTCAACAAGTCTCTAGGAAGTTCCAAACTTTCCCACATTTTCTTGTCTTCTGAGCTCTACAAAATGTTCCAACCTCTGCCTGTTACCCAGTTCCAAAGTTGCTTCCACATTTTTGAGTATCCTTATAGCAGCACCCCACTCTATGGGTACCAATTTACTGTATTAGTTTATTCCCATGCTGTTAATAAAGACGTACCCGAGACTGGGCAGTTAACTCACAGTTCAGCATGGCTGGAGAGGCCTTGGGAAACTTAGAATCATGGTGGAAGGAAGAGCAAATACATCCTTTTTCACATGGCAGCAGGAAGAGAAAGTGCTGAGCAAAATGGGGAAAAGTCCCTTACAAAACCATCAGATCTCATGAGAACAAACTCACTATCATGAGAACAGCAGCATGGTGGTAACTGCCTCCATGATTCAGTTACCTCTCATTGGGTCCCTCCCAAAACATGTGGTGATTATGGGAACTACAGTTCAAGATGAGATTTGGGTGGGAACACAGCCAAACCATTTCAACAATCATACGAAAAAAATCTTTATTCATGTGTCTGCAACTATGTATGTGTTGAGAAACATTAAGTTTGTTCTGCCCTCTTGGCTCCTTTATAATGGAGGATACCTTTTAGTTTGTAATTAGTGGTAGGTGGGTAACAGCTGCCTACTTGGTATATTCTTGTGTTATGAGTAAATGTAGAGCACCTGTATATTAATAAGAATCACCTGTCTAAGAGCAAATAAATACGTGGATGAGAATCAGCTCAGGGCCTTCAGCCTGGAATGCTGCCAGCCTATCAGCTCTCAGGCTGTTGGCCCCCTAGATAGATCCACTCTGTTCTATCTGGGTGTCTGCCTCTCAATACCTTCAGTGCTGCCTGGGTGGGGGTCTCCCAACCAAGTTGGTTCTTGGTGTGTATATTTGTTTGAGTGTGAATGTAAGTGTGGAAAAATACAAGACAGTTAACATCACTGCTGTTACTTTGGAAGGGAAAATGATATTCAAGGGAAATTATTACAATTTTATATACATGGTGTATTTTGAGAATTCTTAATTTCATAGTTAAAATTATAAAAAAGAAAATTGAATGGGGAAACCCTCTTAAAAGATTTTGCAACAATTTATAATCCCTTGTTTATGCTCCTAGTGTATATAATGCACTCATACTAAAAAGATTTTATTTTCAAGTGAAAAAGAAGTATTTCACAAAATTGGCATTGTATTTTACCAGCTGCATCTACTCATGCTTTTATGATTGACAAAAACAGCCTGAAATTTATTAATATACTTTTCTCTTTCACTTTTTTGAATATATAATCTTTGGTCTGTTTGATCTATGAATTTATTTACTTAAGGTGGGGAAGAAGAAAAGGTTATGGAAGGAATGTAGCACCTCAATTCAAATTTGCTCCAAGATTGTATTCTCAGAAGCCTGTGTATATATAGAGAGGGTTTTCTAAAATTCTTCATTCTCCCACTTTTGTGTATCAAGAAGCAAATTTGGAGCATTCAATTCCTAGAGTAGAGGAGGTACCATTTGCATTGCCACCTAAGCCATGAGTCTTTCTTCTTTATGGCAGGGAACATTATGGTATAGAGGGACCACTAGATGCCACCTTTGCAGACGGTTCAAATTACTAAATTGGACTAGAATTTAAACCAGATTTGATGTTTAGTAATCTTTCCCTCTACCACGTAGGGGGTGGAGGCTCATGAGGAAAACCACATAACTACAGGCAAAATAAAGGAGATACATTTTCTCTGTAAACTTGGCCTGAGATGTAGATTAATTTGCAATGCCTTTACATTTTTGTGTTAGGGATGTGTAAAGTGTGGAAAAGTTGGAGGGGCTTGGGTTTTGGAGTCAGGCTGATGCATTAAAATTATGTGTTAGTAGGTAACTTATTTAACCTGTAAGAACCTTGGTTACTTGTCTATAAAATAATAATGTATATAACATGCCTAGTATAGTACTTGGCACAAGTAGGCTGTCAGAAATAGTGGTCTTCCTGTCTTTTAGGGTGAAATGTCAAACCACTTAATTCTGGAAACAGTC
The DNA here is from genome assembly GCA_963573385.1 of Cacajao melanocephalus. Lineage (NCBI taxonomy): Eukaryota > Metazoa > Chordata > Mammalia > Primates > Pitheciidae > Cacajao > Cacajao melanocephalus. The sequence continues at coordinate 66,599 of CAUYLG010056840.1, read as the reverse complement.
TATAAAAAAGCTCCTTTGCCAGTATAGTGTGTAAGTTTGGATATTGCCTATTACTGTTTCTTGGCTCAGAAAAATCCCCATTATTTAATAAGACATTTATAATGGTTGGCACCTGCTTTATTAACAGAATGTTTTCTCTCATTAGAGTAGATGAGAAAAGCTGACTGTACTCTGGGGAATGGGTGTGCCCTGCTAAAATCAACAGGAATTTGTAAGGGAAAGTCAATTGAGATAATAATTATGTGTGACTGCGGTTTTGGTGGTTTGAAAATGTGTGAGGAAGCTCTTTTATAGGAATGTCTGATAGTTATATTGGCATAGACAAAGGAACGCTGAGGACTAAAATATGATTTAGAAACCTTGGGCAAAGTAATCTTTAATGGGTAGTTTGTATTATAGATTGCCTGGAAGATGGAAGGTGATAATTTTCTATTTCCTTTTGCCTATGTAGCTGAAGTGCTCACATTTCTGTTGCCTAAATAAAGATTCACCAATGTGAGAGGATTATAGCCTTCTAGGGAATAGTGTTATGAAAAACTTAATTAGTGTTTTATGTAGCCACTGATTCTTTTGATAGACTCTGAGGCATATTTGGATAAACTGGCAATGTTTACTGAAACAATGGAAATACTTAGTAAAGCCAATCAGGTTAACATATGAATAATGGTTCAATTTATAAAGGTTTTATTGATTTTTGTTAAATGATCTCCAGATGTGTTTGCATTTTTTCCATAACTTATTACGATCCATATTATAATATTTATAAATAATACAGAGAATTCTTTGGAGATGATGCTCTATATAATATGTTGATCTATACCAGATGGCATTAGGTAAGAGGCAAATACTATTAAAGTTAAAGGCCTATGTGCTGTAGGATTTGAAGCAATTCTCAAACAAGTTGTAAAAGACTAGATACGTAAATTTTAAAATCTACATTATTCCTAAAAGGAAAACTTTTGCAAGCTCAATCAAATTCTCATCTCACATGTGTGAGACAGCTTTTTTTGCTGTTGAAGTTAGGAGATGCTACTGCAATCTCAAGCCTACTATTGATTCTATAACTTGAATGGTAAGTGATAAAGTTTGCAAAGATAATTTTCCTAAGCTGCTAGACAAACATTTATAGGAAAAAAGGGCTTGTTTTGTGATGTTTTTACATTATGTAATAACTGGAGATTCAATGCAAAGCATATAGTATATAATATATATGTATATGTATATACACATGCAGATCCAGACACACACACATATATATATGTCTGTGTATATATATATATATATATATATATATATATATATATATTCTGTTTTCAACTTAACTTCACCAGTTGAAGTGGTGAAGTTGAAAACAGCATAAATGTAGAAGAGAGAAGAATCTCACCTAAAAAAAGGAACTAATTTAAGCCATCTATAAACATAAAGCAACTAAAGTTTATTATGATAAGTAATGTTGACTGATTACAGTCAAGAAGAATGAATAAGAAAAGAGAGAAAAAAAGAGCCTTTCTGGAATAGCACAACTGACAGAAAACAAACATAAAAAACTCCATTTTCTCTTCCTTCCTTCCTTCCTTCCTTCCTTCCTTCCTTCCTTCCTTCCTTCTTTCATTGAGATGGACTCTCTGTTGCCCAGGCTGGAGTGCAGTGGCACCATCTTGGCTCACTGCAAACTCTGCTTGCTGCCTGGGTTCAAGTGATTCTCGTGCCTCAGCCTCCCAAATAACTGAGACTACAAGCACATGCCACCACACCCAGCTAATTTTTTTGTATTTATAGTAGACAGAGAGAATAAAAAGCTATTTTTTTTTGTATTTTTAGTAGAGAGGGGGTTTTGCCATGTTGGCTTGGCTGGTCTTGAACTCCGGACCTCAGGTGATCTGCTTGCCTCAGTCTCCCAAAGTGCTGGGATTACAGGGATCAGCCACCGTGCCTGGCCTCCATTTTCTCTGTAATATTTTGTAGCATTTGTAATGCTCTGCCAGTTACTCTGTGACAAATACTGAGTTCCATTTCTGGAGATGTGGCTAACTTCATTTCATGAGGTTCATTCATAACAAACAATCTGATCACTTAAAAAAATTCTGGGCCAGCACGGTGGCTCATGCCTGTCATCCCAGCACTTTGGGAGGCCAAGGTGGGAGGATTACCTGGGGTCAGGAGTTTCACACTAGCCTGGCCAACATAGTGAAACCCTATCTCTACTAAAATACAAAAATTAGCTTTGCGTGGTGGCGCACAAACCTGTAATCCTAGCTACTTGGGAGGCTGAGGCATGAGAATTGCTTGAACCCGGGAGGTGGAGGTTGCAGTGCCGAGATTGTGCCACTGCACTCCAGCCTGGGTGATAGAGCAAGACTCTATCTCAAAAAAAAAAAAAAAAGAAAAAAGAAATTAGCTGTGCATGGTGGCATAAGCCTTTGATCTCAGCTACTTGGGAGGCTGAAGCAAGAGAATTGCTTGAACCTGGGAGGTGGAGGTTACAGTGAGCCGAGATAGTGCCATAGCGGTCCAGCCTGGGCGACAGAGCAAGACTCTATCTAAAAAGAAAAGAAAATCTGCCACTCTTGTGTTTGTGTTTTCATTGTTACAATTATGAGACTGATATGAAATCTGTACAGGTAAATTCACCTCAGTGAACGTTATCATTAATGCCACTTAAAAAAAATAGAACAATACTAAATGAATGAATTCTGAATGAACAAATAAAAACTAAGGGAGCTATAAAGCCCTCCTATTGTGTATATGATATTTGATTTTGACTGTCATACTTAATGCTAGATTAAGATATTTTCAGGCTTAAGCCTTATAATGAAAAGAAGTAATTGGAAGAAAGGTGTGATGTCAGTTAACTTTGGCTTCTCCTCTCTGCATCCATCATGATTGCCCTAGTTACACCCTAATCATCTGTCTGATAAACGATTTCTGTAATTTACTATGCTGTTTTTGTGTTGAATAGCCATTGTTCTCTGCGTGTACAATACATTTGAAATGAACACCTGATGATTTATACCCTGAGATGAGTTCTTTAGTGAGATGTTCCCCAAGAGCCTGGGAATCAGATTATACTTTGGGAGCCCAACTTCAATATTAGCACAAAATGATCAGATCGTATGAGGCCAAGTTGGTAAGCCAGATGTCACTGTAACCTGATTGTGGATGCATTCACTTAGTCCTCATTGGTCATGAAAGCTAGAAACAGGATAGTGAAAGTGATCAACTCTGGTACTGTTAAGGAGAGTTGGCCTGTTGGCCATCAGGTATTCTTGTCCCATTGGTAAGATTATATCTGCTGTAGAATTGAGTGCCATACTTTTTATACTGCAATGGCTCCACCTTGCTGATGTGATGAAGTGCAGGCTCTTTGCATTGGCCCTGCTTTCCTTCCTTCTGGCCCTGCTTTCCTTCCTTCTGACTCACTTGTAGTGGTTTAGGCCTCACTTCCTCCAGGAAACTCTCTCTTACTACTCTAAATGCTCTCCTCTTTGCTCTCATGACATTCTGGCACATAGCACAGTACGTTGAAATAAGACTTTATGTGCCCAGCCCTCTTCTGCACTGTTTGCTTTTCAGAGACAGGGTAGAGGGACTATGCATACAAGGCCAGGGAGTCTGTCTTACTTTTTTTTTTATCATTAAAGCTCAGCACTAGCTGATGCCCTCCATCTACTGTGTTTAAACTGTTGTATTTGCTTTCCCACCAGCAGGGTATGAGAATGATTATTTCCCTAAGCCTTGTCAAGAGAGTGGTTGCTTTGATTTGCATTTCTTCTATCATGAATGAGGGTGAACATTTTGTCATATATTGAAGGGCTATTTTTATTTCTTTTTTTGGTGCGTGTGAATCATCTGTTCATGGCTTTTGCCCATTTTTCTTTCATGTTTTTGATATTTTATCTCTTAACTTTTAAGAGTTACTTCTATATTAAGGACATTAATTCACAGATATTTTTTCTCACTTTGCCAGTTGATTTTTTTTTTTTGCTATGAGTAGTTATTGATTTGTAATGTAGTCAAATTTATTGATCTTTTAAAAATTGCTTCTTTATTTTTAGTTATGGCTAGAAATTATTCCCTATAGGTTAATGAAGAATTCAACCATGTTTTCTAGTACCTTGTATGGTCTCATTTTTTATATTTAGATTTCTAATCCATTTAGAGGGGTGTGTATGTGTGTGTGTGTGTGTGTGTGTGTGTGTTTATGTGTGTGTGTGTGTGTGTTGTGAGGTACAGATTTAATTTTGATTTTTCTCAGATGGTTAAACAGTTGTTCTCACTCCACTTAGGAAAAAGTCAATTTTTATAGTAATGACTTGAGATGCCATTTTTGTCGTACACTGAAGTTTAATATGTACTTGAGTCTATTTTTAAAATTTCTATTCTATTTGACTAGTCTGCCTATTAATGAAACAATACCACATTATTTTAATTATAGCAGTTCTATAGTGTTTTAATGTCTGGTAGAGTTAGTCATTCCTTCCTGCATCAGTTTTTCTTTTTTGTGTTGTTCCATGTATTCTATATGTTCATTTTTCTACATAAAGTTTAATATCACATTATATAGTCTATATAGTTACATAAAAAAGCTTGTTGGTATTTTTACTGGAGACATTGAGTCTTCATGTTTTTCTATTTCTTTAGCTATATTTTATGTCTTTAGAAGTGTTTTAAAGTTTTCCTAATGTATGTTTTGCATATTTCTCAGTAAATTTCCCCAAGTATATTAGCTTCTTGGTTGGTATGATAAATGAGTTTTTCTTTCTTTTTTTTGGGGGGGGGGGGAGAGAGTCTTGCTCTGTTGCCGAGGCTGGAGTGCAGTGGCATGATGTTGGCTCATTGCAACCTCCACCTCCTGGGTTTAAGTGATTCTCCTGCCTCAGTGTCCTGAGTAGCTGGGACTACAGACACCTACCACCACGCATGGCTAATTTTTTATTTTTATTCTAGTCGGGGTTTCACCATATTGGCTAGGCTGGTCACAAAATCTTGGGTTCAAGTGATCCACTCATCTCGACCTCCCAAAGTGCTGAGATTATAGGTATAAGCCACTGTGCCTGGCCAGCTTTTCTCTATTCTATGTTCTCTAATTGGTTATTGATTATATATATGAAAGCTATTAATTTCCATATGTTAATAAAATGGGAGAGTTCCCTGACGCCCCTTGCAGGATGTGTGATGGGGTGTGGCTCGTCTGTTCGGCTGCTGTGTTCTCAAACCCCTTACAGGAGAGGGAGCATGCAGACAGGCAGGGGCAGGAGCTGGGGCAAGTGTTTTTGGGCTCCAGCCCTATAGTAGTATCTAGGGATATGTGTCTGTAACCTCCGAAGCCCCAGTAGGCATGCTACAGTGTTCTTTTAGCTTTGTTGTCTGCAGACAGCTTAAGTGTTAACCAGCTCTGTGCCCTCTTGGTACCCAAGTTCTTGTCCAGTGTCCAGGAAGAATCAGGTCACATGGACAAATTGAAGGATGTTAAATGTGTGGGATTTTATTGCTGGATGAAGGTGGCTCTCAGCTGGATAAATGTGGAGCTAGAAAGGGGATTGAGTGGGAAGATGATCTTCCCCTGGAGTTCAGTTGTCCCACAGTCAATCTCCTCTCTGACCATCTCTAGCCAAACTCCTGTTGACATTCAGACACTCCTTTTCTTCTCTCCTCCTCTGCGGTGCCACTCTTCTGTTCCTCTGTTCTTCTGCTCATCTGCTCATGGAGCCTGGAGTTTTGGGTTTATATGGTTACAGGATGGGGGGCATGGTGGGCCAAAAGGCAACATTTGGGCATGAAAACAAGATTGCCTGTTCCCATTTAGGGCTGCTGTTTTCCAGGCTTGAGGGTCAGGTCTTTGCCGGGGAACTGCTCTCTTCTACCGAATATTTCTGTTTCCTGTCCATATCATTAATTAGTAATATTTAGAATAGAAAGACTCAAGAGTGTAAAAATAATCATAATTTCATTAAATACAAAGCTTGAAATATATTTTGAGGAAACTTTACAAAACTAAATTTAATCTGAAATAAAAATTATCTGAAAATATTCAGGAAATTTCTGAAAATAAATTTTAATGAAGGTTTCATATATTAAAATATATTATGAATCTTTAACAGTTAAAATCATCTGGTGTAACTGTAGCCATATGGGATAAAGAAGCAGGTTTCAGATAAAGATTGAATTCTTTATCTAAAAAGAAATATAAATTATGATAACAATCTTATTAATTTTACTAAGGAAAAGATAAAAGTATTTAATGAATTATGTTAGGAAAGTCAATCACTTGGAAAAAAGCTAAATTTCTTATTTTAGTCTCTGCACTTAAATAAATTTAGATGCATCAAATTATAGATTGTTTTTACAGTATTAAATTTAGGTGCATCAAAGTGTTACTTACAAAAATTGAAGCCTTAATAATCATGAAGAAAATATAGTTGGATATTTTTATGATTTGGGAACTAAGGAAACCTTTCAAAGCATTATACCCAATCCAGAAAGCATAAAGGAATACATTCAAAGATGTTCCATAAGGCAAAAACCAACCAAACCAAAAACACCATCAACAAACCCCCCAAGTTCTTAAAAGGTAAATTCCAATCTAGTAAAAGTATTGGCAACATATATAGTAGATATGGACCAAAAATAATTTTCTCTTTGAAACTTTAGTGTTTAAAAGTATAACTTTCTCTTTAAAATTCAATATTAGCACAATTTTTAACTTTCTTCTTTGGCAATGAAAAATTTAATCTAATCATTTCCTAGTAAACTTAGTTAAATGTCGTGATTTTTCAGGGTTCAGGGTTTTCTGTGTCAACCTAAAATGAGCAACAGAGAGACTGACCTTCCAGAGCAAGGAGTTTATTCCAGAATAGCAGGAGATTGCAATCCAGGATATGCATGCTATGATGGATCATAGGTGTATCCAAGGGAGTTGGAGTAGAGGAAAGCTTTTAAAGACAGAAAGGTGAATCCACAGAAGCTGTTTTGGAACAAGACTATTGGAGCTTGTTGCAAGAGTTGGCATTAGCTCATTGGTAGAAACAGTCATTGTTAGGCAAGTGTCTTTGGGCAAGCAGCTTACTGGAATACTGCAGTTTTAAGGAATTCCTTGCATAGTTTCCAGCATAAGTATGCATGCATGAGGACCCCCTTTTCATGGCTTCTAGCTCCCTTTTATTAGGGCTTTACATTAGTGACTCCATTTTGATACTGATAACTTTTTTGTCTAGTCTATATACCTCCCTTCCTGTACCCACTCTCCCTAAATGGCAGTTGTATTCCAGGTGGAATGCTTTGGCATTGGTAGAAGGAGGAAACTGGCCAGTTGTCATCTGCTGAGATCTGATAATATATACTTTCGTTTATAACCTCTATTCTCACTGCAGCTGCTGTTCACGTTTTTGCCCCTGATATTTTCACTTTAGCCATGACATGTAGCTTATATAATCAATATCCTATCTGGCGAAGGCATATTTCTGACCTAATATGCCATCTAGACTGCTGAAACTCTCAGCTCTTCCTTTAACTGTACAAAACTTGAGGGAGTGTCTTAGGCTTTTTTTATTTTCTTTTTCAACTTTCATTTTAGAATCAGGGGTGTACATGTGCAGGTTTGTTTCAAAGATATATTGCATGATGCTGAGGTTTAGGGTATGACTAAACCTGTCACCCAGGTAGTGAGCATAATACCTAACAGGTAGTTTTTCAACCCTTGTCCACCTCCCTCTCTCCCCATAAGTGGTCTGCAGTGTCTACTGGGGTCTCTTGCAAGCATACTTTCCTTTCTTTCCTGTTCTAAAGCCTTTTAAAATAAACTTCCACTCCTTCTCTGAAATTTGCCTTGGTGTCTTTTTCTGCCTTATGTCCCTCAGTTGAATCCTTTCTTCTGAGGAGGCAAGAATCGAGGTTGCTGCATACCCGTATGGATTCGCCACTAGTAACTCGGATACCTTTCACCAGTAGCAATATCAAGCGCCTATTTTAGAACTCCAAGTCAGGAATTTGGTTTTTGTCTCTTCTTCCTATTCACCACTCCACAGACACAGTAAGTTTTATTCTCATGGTCTAGTTTTAACAATGGACAGCCCTCGAGGTAAAAGGGAATTTCCAAAATGCAAAATAAAAACCAACATTGTATAAGTATGTTGCTAATTTTTAAATAGGTCTTGCAAATTGACAAGAAAAAGATAAACCTACCAATAGAAAAGTCGACCAAAAGATAAAGGTGTTCTTTATAAATGGAGAAGTGCAAATGACCAATAAGTATATAAAACAGAGGTTCCACTTTGCTTGTAACCACAGAAAGAAAACACACATTTATCAAGATGTCATTTTTAACCCATTTTATTGAAAAAGAAGAAAAATATAATGATGTCTATGTTGGAAATTTAGTATAGGAAAAAGACTCCACATAGTAAAAACTGGCACTTCTTAAGAGGGCAGTTGGGAGCATGTGGCAAAATGTATAAAGTGTATATACTTTATTTTGTATCTACAAATTTAAGGTTATGATCTAATATCTTCCTAAAGGTATATATTTGAGGAGCTAGTAATAGCACTACTTATAACAATGAGAAATTGGAAATAACCTAATTATCTATTGTAAGGAGTTAGTTAGATATGTTGGTTAGAGAATGGGACATTGTCTAGGATGGGATACTTCACAGTGTAAAGGAGCAAAACATAATTTTCCCTCTATCCTAAGTTTCTGGCTTGGACCACCTGTAACAAAAGACAGATTAACAAAAGAAAAACAAATAGAAGTTTATTAACAATGTCCTCATGTGTATACCAGTGCAACTCATGTTTATGTGGGAGATACCCAGGGAAAGATGAGAAACTCGCAAAGAAGTGGCTTAGAATGCAAGCTTAACTACCATCTTTAGCTAGATACCAAAGGATGTGGAGGAGGCCAATTATGGGGAGGTGACCAGGAAAAGTATGGTAAAAAAAGAAGATAGGCATGGTGGCTCTTACCTGTAATTCCAGCGCTTTGACAGGCTAAGGTGGGAGGGTCACTTGAGCCTAGGAATTTGAGACCATCCTGAAGGACAGGGAGACTCTGTCTCAAAAAAAAAAAAAAAAGAGTAAGACTTATTATGTAGATTTAAATGAGGGCCTTCTCCCTTGATAGGATTTTACTCTAATTTTCCTTCCTTTACTGGTACAGGGAGGGAGACACCTCTACAAACGGAGATTTATTTTTTAAATGTAAATTCCACTTATAAAAGGGTAACCTCTACTCTTTTTTCAGAGCTTCTCCTGTGTGTGTCTGCTATTTCTCAAAATAATCTTTATGCCAAAAGGGTATATTTTGGGGTGGCACATTCTGGTCTTCTACTGTCATATTTTGAGTAGCATATTCTGGTCTCCTATGTCTGCTATTAAAGAAATGATATATAACCATATTTAATGACAGGGAAAAATATCCATGATACAGTGGAGTTATAAAGTAACAAGGATAGTATCAGAGATGGCTTCATACAGAGACTTAAAGACACATAATCTCAGTGGGTCCCATTCACATCCTAATGGAAATCCTGTCATTTGTGACAACTGGGATGTGAACAGTGCTCCCAGAATTGTACATTTTGGCAGCCCTGATAGTTTGATGCTTTTTAAATAAAAATTTCTCTGCATATGTAGAGAGAGAACTAATTGTTTCTTTAAATGATGGCCTCAGAATTATGTGGAATGATTGTGCTAGACAGGTGTGCTTGGTTATGAAGATATGGCTCCTTTTATGATTGCTGTGATGGGTGGGGAAGGGATATAATTCTCTTTCATGAGAAACTAAAAGGAATTTTGGGACTAGATGACAGCCAGAGAAGTTAGAAGGAGGTTGCCCAGCAGCAGGGAGTAAATGGAAGATATAGTACAGTGAAAATTTCCTTGGAGTAGAAAAGGCTTAGGAAATTTTTGAAGGACAGAATGGATAAGATGGAATTTTCCATAGATTGCTTTTCTCTGGTGCCCACACTGCTGTCTTAAGCATTAGTTGTTTATACTTTAACTGGTTGGAACGTAGGTTCTTGGCCTCTCCAACCCCAAAGAATGGGAAAGGGGGCCTCGGTGTTGTGATGTTACTGATCAAATAGAACTCATGGTCCCAAAGAGTGTGCGGTAGTGCAGTTTATTCGGCAGAGCGAAAGGACAGCTTTCATGCCATGGAAGGGGACCCGGAGGGCGTGCGGCTGCCGGCTTGGGTGGTTGGAGATTATACCTCTGAGTTGTTCCCTCCCCATTCTTGCTTTCGTCCAATGAGCGGATTTTTTTCCATTTTTCTCTAGATTAATTGATCTTTGAATCCTTTACTAGATTGGCTACTGTTTTCAAACCCTGAGTCACCGAGCCTCTGCCTACAGGGGCCAGAGGCGGAAAAAGTCCCTGCCCTTGAACAAAGCCCCTAAGAGCCAGAGACGGAAAAACTGGAAACAGCACCTAGCCAACCAGAGTCAGGAAAAATCCTGCAGTGGTAACAAAGCCCCTGCACTGGAAACAAAGCCCTAGCTAGCCAGAGGTGGGAAAAGTCCTGTGCTTGAAACAAAAGCCCCTAGCTGACCTGGGAAGTTCCTCTAACACAGTCCGTCAGTCCCCCCTCTTAACAGGAAAGTCCAACTGCTGTTGGGACATGGGTGACGATCACTCTACTTCCTGCTGAACTGGGGCATAGAAGGGGCCCTGCAGTTTAGGTTTTCTCCAGAGGGTAGTCTTCTGGGGTTGCAGGTCGATTCAGAGGTCCACGATAGAAATTATGAGCCAAGGACATCTGGGGTTCCATTTACAGGACCATTTGTAGCTTCATAGCCTCAATTCTGAAAGAAATGAATTTGGCAATAAAGTTAAAGATGAAAGGCCCAAAAGCAAGCAATAATAGGATAGTTATTAAGGGGCCTAGAAGAGGGGAGACCAAGGGTAGCCAGTTAAGCGAGCTCCATGATCCTGTTTCTTGGGGGTCCTTAGCCCTGCCTTCTATTTGGTCCCTAAGTTCTTTAACTTTGTTTAGGACGATACCTGATTGGTTTACAAAGTAAAAGCATTCTTATCCTAAAGAGATAAGTTCCTCCTCTCTGTGCCATTAACAGGTCCAGGGCCCTTTGATTTTGAAGCACCATAGCAGCTAAAGAGTTAAGTTGGCTTTTGTAGAGTTATAAGAGAATTGGCAACCTTTTCCATGTCATTATTTAATTCCTGGGATACCTTATAGTTAAACTGAGTAGAGGTAGTAATTCCTCCAATACTGGCACTAAGTCCGCCTATTATTCTTACCCCCACTATGAATGGAAGAATTGGGATTGGAGTACAGTGTGGCCAAACAGGTGAGGGCTATTGCGAAAGCCCTGGGGTAACACTGTCCAGGTGAGCTGAGAAGTGTGGTCTGAAGGGTCTTCAAAAGTGAACAGAAAGTGGAAGTCAGGATGTAATGGAACACAGAAAAAAGCGTCCTTAAGGCCCAGGACTGTAAATCATTGTGGCTCTCCTGGTATTTGAGAGAGCAAGGTGTACGAGTTGGGTACAGCTGGGTATAAAGTATCACAGCTTCATTAATAAGCCTGAGATCTTGCACCAGCATCCATTGTCCAATAGGTTTCTGTACTCCTAAAATTGGAGTATTACAAGGGCTGTTACAGGATCTCACTAGACCCTGAGCTTTTAAGTTCCTTACAATATCCTGTAGCCCCTTTTTGGCCTCCAGTCTTAGGGGGTACTGTCTTTGGTAAGGAAAAGAGGTGAGATCCTTTAGCTTTACTTGAATTGAGCAGGCATTCTTTGCCTGACCAAATTGTCCCTCCCTTGCCCAAACCTTGGGATTAATCCCTTCTTCAAAAAATGGGCAGCAGAGAGGGATCTCCTCCCTGACGTTCATCTAGATAATGGCTCCTGCTCTGGCTAACAGGTCCCACCCTAGTAAGGGAGTGGGACTTTCTGGCATGATGAGGAAGGCATGGGAGAAGAGCACATCTTCCCAGTTACAGCTTAGGGGCTGGGAGAAATATCGGGGGACTGCTTGTCCTAGGACTCCTTGGACAGTTACAGACTTGGAGGACAACTGCCCAGAACAGGAAAGCAAAACAGAGAAGGCCGTGCCAGTGTGCAGGAGAAGATTGACCTCCTGGCCCTCTATGGCTAATTTTACCTGGGGCTGGGTGAGGGCGATGGCTTGTGCTGGCACTTCTCCTGGGCACCCTCAGGTCTGCTGTTCGGCCCTCTGGTTAGCCAGCTCAGGCCCTGGGAACCTTCATCCCCTGGAACAGTGTGCCTTCCAGTGATCCCCTTGGCATAGTGGGCAAGGACGAGGAGGTGGTCCGTTCCTTTTGGGACAATCTTTCTTAAAGTGTCCCCGTAGGCTGCAGTGGTAGCAAACTCTGCCAGACTGGCGGCTAACCCAAGCCTTTCCTCGTTCTGAGCTTCTAGGTCTGCCTGCCTGAGGGTCATGACTAGGGCTGCAGCCTTTTTCTTGTCCCTCCTGTCCCTTTCAGCCTGTTCCTTCTGGTCTCTATTACAGAACACTGAGGTTGCTAGATTGTTTCAGACTATTGATACTAGTAGGAGAGAAAAAGCCCTGAGGAGGCAAGAAAATGAACAATTAAAAAGCCAGCGTGCATTACAAGGAAGGCATCTCATGGTTTTTGTTTTACAGTTTTCATATTTTGTTTTTGTCCTTGCCACTGCCATCATATATCTAAAAAATTGCCACCGGGGGCAGGAGTGTGCCAAAGTCAGGCAATGTCAGGTGTCTGAACTTGCCAGGTTTGGGCTTTCCTTTCAATTTCCTTACAGAGGAATTATTGTTCCTATTACACAGAATAAGAGATGAAGGCACATTTTCCTAATAATGATGCTGAACATCTTTTCATATTTCCACTGGCCATTTGTATGTTTTTGGATAAATGTCTGTTCAAGTCCTTTGCTCATTTTTTTCTTTTTTTTTGAAACAGAGTCTGACTCTGTCACCTAGGCTGGAGTGCAGTGGCACCATCTTGACTCACTGCAACCTCTGCCTCCTGGGTTCAAGCAATTTTCCTACCTCAGCCCCCCAAGTAGCTGGGATTACAGGCACACACTACCATGCCCAGCTATTTTTTAATTTTTCTTAGTAGAGATGGGGTTTTACCATATTGGCCAGGCTGGTCTTGAACTTCTGACTTCAGGTCATCCTCCTGCCTCAGCCTCCCAAAGTGCTGGGATTACAGGTGTGAGCCACCACGCCTGGCCCCTTTGCTCATTTTTAAATTGGGTTGTTTGTTTTTTTGCGATTGAGTTGTAGGAACTCCTTATATATCAGTGGGTTTTGTCTTTTTAATGCAGAAAGTTGCATTAAAGATCCAGCAATATTCAGTCATGATGGTTTATATCCACAGACAATTCTTTGATTGGAGCAAAGGTTTTCCAAGGATCATTGTTTATAAGCTGAACTGTGTTCCCTTCAAATTTATACATGGGAGTCCTAACCCCCAGTACTTCAAAATGTGACTATATTTGGAGATAAGCTTTTCAAAGAGAAAATTAAGGTAAAATAAGATAATCAGAGTGGACTCTAATTACACATAACTGGTGTCTCATAAGAAGAGGAGACGAGGACACTGATATACATAGAAGAAGACCATGTGAAGACACAGGAAGAAGATAGTTATCTACAAGCCAAGGAGAGGGGCCTTCAGAAGGAACCCTGTTAGACTACGACTCTAACACCTCCATCTTAGACTCATAGTCTCCAGAATTGTGAGGAAATAAATTTCTGTTGCTTAAGACACCCAGTTTGTAGTACTTTGGTGTGGCAGCCCTCGCTAGCAAACTTATATCAAAGTGACATACAAATCTTGTGAAAAATGACAGATCTATGCGTGATTGAAAAAAAGAAAGAAAAATATTAAAGAATCTGTCTCTATTTCTAGTTTCTTCTGACAAGAGTTAGGATACAATTTCTGTCAAAGGATGGCACTGACCTTGTGTACTTTTCATTCTTCAGAAACTATAATCACATTACCATGTCAGCAAACCACACAGATTTTTATTTTGTCTAAAAAAGCATACTTTCCGCTTTTTAGAATAATACTGTTAACTATACGTGAAGATAAATCTGAAAGACAGCTCCACATTTATTGTGGATTCTGAAATTCCCTTTATTACATTTATTCTTGGATCCTCAGAACAAACCCTAGGACTTAGACCAAAGAACTTTTGGTTTAATATGAAGATTCCTTAAAGCTCTGATCTGAATGATTTATAATTATATTTTCTTCTTGTTTATATCCCTAGATATACAGGCAGAACATCGTAAAACTGCCTGATCCAGCAAATATTAGTTGATTATTCAAGACATGATGATTCCATTATTTTAGCTCTTTTTTACGGCATGCGAATGTTCTCTATACCTCTTCCTCACGGCTCCTGTTGTTTCCTCTTTTCTTCTCCCATCTCTCCTTCTATCACCTATTTTTTTTCTCCTTGTCCCTGGCATGCTGTGCAATTTCTATAATCCAACTCATAAATCTTTGTGCTAATTCCACTCTCAGTAACTATTAAAATGGTATTGCACATGTGTCACAACAACTATCCACATGTGACAAGCTATTAGTGATATTACTCTCTGAATGCTTTCTCTTTTAAAAATTTAGAAGTGGAAATTTACATAAAAAATAAAGCAAAAAAAAAGTTTGCTTATAAAGCATGCCATATTTTTTGCATAGTATTAATTTTATAACCACCCAGGCAGGGAGAAGAGGAAAGAGAGTTGATTTTAAGCTTTTTCAAAGGGTTTTGTAATGTTCTTTTTTTTTTGTTTGTTTTTCTTTTTTTTTTTTTTTGAGTTGGAGTTTCACTATTGTTGCCCAGGCTGAAGTGCAATGGCGCGATCTTGGCTCACCGCAACCTCCACCTCCTGGGTTCAAGTGATTCTCCTGCCTCAGCCTCCAAGTAGCTGGGATTACAGGTATGCACTACCATGCCCAGCTAATTTTGTATTTTTGGTAGAGACGGGGTTTCTCTGTGTTGGTTGGGCTGGTCTTGAACTCCTAACCTCAGGTGATCCACCTGTGGCCTCCCAAAGTGCTGGGATTACAAGGGTGAGCCAACATTCCTGGCCTTAAAATGTTCTTACACATTTCTGTAAACAAAGTTAATACTAATTCTTTTTAATATTTAATAATTTTGACTAGAATTTGTAGAAATCTGAATCCTTTAGTCCTAAATTATACATTATGCACTTAATGAAGTTGTTTTGTAGCAATGTTCTATAGGATGATCTCTAAATTTAGTACGTGCTGAGAAGAGTGATATAAGTGACTAAATTGATCTTTATGAGCGGGAAAGAAAAAAGGAGAAAAGACATTTTGAGAAGAAATGAAAGAGGACTACAAAAGTTAACATTGTGACCCATAGAAGTTAACCTCCTCCTTATTGAAAACTGGGGTCATGGAACCCAGGGCCTGAGAGTAGAAGCCAAGGCTGAATGACTATTTGAATCCAGAAGGTGCAGGGAGATAACAGGTCAGCTGCTGTGAAATAGATGTTTTATTTGCCTGGTTCCATTAAGTAAACCAGAAAGCTGGCCCTCTGACAGGACTGAGCTACTGACCCCAGATGGATGAAGTCAGCACATGTATTTCAGCTCTGGGAAAGTTGGGAAATGGAAAAAGAAGCAAGTAGATGCCAACATTCTTATATGTGTGAGATTCCCCTTTGCTGGCTTGAAGATGGAAAGAGTTGGTGTCCAGGATGCTAGAACAACTTCTAGGAACTGAGAGTAACCCCTGGCGAGTAGCCAGCATGAAAACAGGAATCTCAATTCTACAACTGCAAAGAACTGAACTTGGCCAATGGCCTGAATGAACTTGGAAACACTTTCTTCCCCAGAACTTCCAGATAAGAACTTAGCTAGTCTAACAGCTTGAATGTGAGACTCCGAGTAGATAATCTGTTTGAACAACTCTGGAACTTCTGGATTTATACAACAGTGAGATAATAAATGGGTGCTGTTTTAAGCTGCTAAGTTTGTGGTAATTTCTTATGCAGCAACAGAAAATTAACATAGTGACATAACATTGAAAATACTTTCTTTAAGATGTGTTAGTGTCTATAAATTGGCTTCAAACTGGTTTTTCCTTTTACCAACTGTTTGATTTTGGGTAAATTAAGGAATCCTTCTGAGTCTGTCCTGTGTAGAGAAAGGAAATAATGACTACTGCCTTAAGTGGTTACTAGGTGAAGTGAATTAATGTTAATGAAAATTTCTATGATGAGAACTTTTGAACACAGATAAGGAAACAGACACTGGGGTCTACTTGAGCGTGGAGGGTGGGAGGAGGGAGAGGAGCAGAAAAGATAACTATTGGCAACTGGGCTCAATTTCTGGGTGATGAAATAATCTGTATCACAAACCTTCACATGTACCCCTGAACCTAAAACAAGCGTTAAAAAAACCCCAAATTCCTGGCAGTTTTCCTGGCATGTGGTAGATACTCATAGAAGGTTTATTCTTTTCTTCTTTCCCCTCCTCTTCCCACTGGCTATTCATAAAAGTTTTCAAAGTATGGTAGGGGTTTCTCTAGGCAGTTCATTTAGACCCTTTCAGGGGATTTTTGAAGTCTAAACTATTTTTGTAATGATATTGAGATGATATTGCATTTTTCAATTTTATTCTTTCACTGGATTTTTTTTCTTTCAGTAGAGTTTTCCAGAGACTATATGACTTATAAGATCATAACAGAATGCATAAACAGTCATAAGAACCTAAATGTCTTCTGTTCATCCAGACGCTAAAGAGATTTGTAAATATCTAAAACAATAATAATCTTATAACAAAAATCTTATAACAAAATTTGTTTTGGAAAATATAGTTACTTTTAAAAGTACAAATGTTATTTATGTTAACATGCAATATGTTTATTATTATATTTTTAAATGAATAATGAAAAATTGAATTTTCTTAGTTTTAATTTCCAATATAGTAAATATCAATAAACAAAAGCTTTTTGGGGTCATAAATAATTTTTAGGAGTGGAAAGGGGTCCTGAGACCAACATATTGTGCTTTAGCAGAGGACCCACTATTTTCCTGTAAGTGTTCATTTTCCATGAGGAGATAAAGGTGTTTAGGAAAAGAGTTCTCTGGAAGAATAAATTTAGAAAACACTGCAATGTATTCACCTCTACTCTATCCCTTAAAGTATATATTAAAAGGCTGGAAAATCACAGTAACCATAATACAGTTAGAGTTTGCTTAATTCAGCATTTCTCTAACTTAAACTGCTTTTGACCATCAAGTTAAAGTCTTAGCAGGAATTATTTTACCAGCAAGGGAGGTTGAGATGCAGCCTCAGATTGTAAGAGAGTAATTTCATTTTAAGGCATCAGAAAGGAAAAAAAGGACATTCATAATAAGAAAGGTAAATTTTCCTAAAGATTTGAAAAAAAAAACCAGAATGCCAGTGGAGAGATCAACAACTTCTGGATTACAGTTTGCAAAGACCTCAACTGGCAGTCATCTCCACTGTATTTCACTCACCCTGTTCTGCCCCTTCTTCTATGCTTATTAACTGCTTATAATTGCTTACGTCGTTTTTGCACACATATTTCACTTCCCACTGCCTGTCCCTGCCCTTTTTAAAATAAAATTTAAAAATATATTGATTCTTTCATTCTTTCCTTTTTCTTTGTTTTGTTTTTCTGTTTTGAAAGAGCAATCATTGTTTCTACAAAACATTTTTCTAAGCCAAGTATGTCCTTGCAGAAGACAAAGAATGGCTGGGGGAGGGAGAAGTGTTAGTTATTACTGAGAGTCTGCTAATTCCTTGTACCCAGTTGCATCCTTACAGTGATCCCTCCTCTCCAGCCTTTCTAGGCCTCAGATTCAGAGCTGTCATTACTCTGAAGAGAGAGGGCCCCAAATGACCAGCCACCCCAAGCGCAGGGAGCCCAAGCTGCAAGGGTGTGATGAAAGGTGTTAAATTCTTTCTCTTGTTCTACTTCTGTAACAGCTCAATTCTGTGACATGAAAATCTCCCTCTCTAGCTTAAAATAGTCTGTAAAGAAAGCCACAAAGCTACAAATCATTAAATATTGATCCCAGCTGATTGCTAAGGAACCTAAACATCACAGAGGAGGGTACTGGGAATTTGAGGAAATTCTCGCAGAGAAGAAAAAAAAAAAGAGAGAATGAAAGCAGCAAAACCTCAACTGGTGACTGGGGATTAGGGAATCAAGGGGGAGATATTGCTTTTGAAATGGGGAAAGACTATTTTGAGAAAAGGAGTCATGATACTAGCAAAAAAAATTCTAGAGTGGAAAGCACTTGAGCAGTTAGCAGAGCCTTGGGCCATATATCTTCCTTATTATGAATAACCTTTTCTTTCTTTCTGATTGTCCCAGAGTCTCACTCTTTTTCACACTGACTGGCCAGATCATTCCAGCTAAGATTTTGATAGTCAAGAACATTTTAAAATAGGGCTGTCCCTTTGGACATTTGTATTTCAAGGTTGGGGAAAGAGGACTGAAGTAACAGATCTATAGACCTAGAGGCCTGACAGTGTGGTTGTGTAAAATTGTTGGTGTTGGTGTCTTGGGCTCAGGAGATTCCACTGGTAACCTCTCAAAGATTGTCTCCACAGGAAGGACCTAATCGTCTTAGGAGGTTTATACTCATGATATGTTTCTGTTACTTTTTATTGTTTGACTTAATCCACTGTTAAAATAATTAATTGAGAGGTGAAGAAAACTGGAATGTCATCCCCAAAATATGCCTCTGTGACATAAAAATTATTTTGAGTTGAAAGCAATTAAAAATTAGCAAATGGAGGAAAAGCTCTATCTTTCTTTTTCTGCCTAAAGGCAGGATATAAATTCTTCTTTACTGAAGACAACTCTGGACTCCTAGCGGCCCAGAGAGGGCACCAGAAGAATCTGCAAAAAAATCTTAACTCCATTAGTTTCCTTCCATATATTTATTTGCCTTCTCATAGTTTCCCAACTTTGGAACCTAAAGCTTCTTCCTTTGTCTTGTTATTCTTCACAAATTCATTGTTCTCTGTTGAAAATGCTGTATCAGTTGGAGTTCTAAGCCTGTACTTTGAGTAACTTTTCATTGAAGTTTTACCTGCATGTGGTGTGCTGCACATGTTAATAAACTATTTTTTTTTCTCTTATTAATATGTCATTTGTTACAGGGGTCCATTCCAACTCAGAGCTTACAGTGGTTGAAGAAAAAATATTTTTTCCTCCCCTACAGAGGCTACTAGGCTGAGGTAGCTCCGGAGCCCTTGGTTCCTACGCAAGCAGACCAACACATTGAGAATAACGTAGATGGTCATACGCTAGGAAAACGAAACTTAAGGTTGACCAATCAAAACCCACCAACTTCTAACCTGGGACTTTCCACTACTGGAGCTTAAGCAATAAGAAACATCAACTAACCTCTAATTAAGACTTTGCACTGGAATGGTGCAAATGAGGCTACTGCTCCACATGAACCGGTCAAGTATTTTCTTTGACTGCTTTGGATTTCACCTTGTAAAAGCCTTCCCCTTCCACTTTGTTGGTGGAGCTCATGAAACACTTCTGCTTTACAGCAGCCCAATTCATAAATCACTGCCTGCTCAAACAAACTCTTTAAAATTGCAATGTGCCAAAGTTTGTTTTTTAACATCACATATGATTCCTAATAGCAGGGCTTTATGTCTGCTGTGCTTATTGCTGGAGTTTTACCATTGCATAGTGCATTTGCTACTTATACCTAGGTGGGGCCCTGGCTAAGATTATCAGTGAGAATCTTAATAGATCCTTTTTTCATATAATGAGAAACGAAGTATTCAAAAACTAAAGCAGTTGTCAATATATGTAAGATTAGTGATTTCCATTTTGTAGCTGATCCTTCAGAAGTTTTGTTATATATGTAAAGTGCTCAGAAACAGGTATATATGAAAGACTGAAGATATAATATTTCTAGAGTATAGTAGAAACTCTGGGAGATGGGTCCCATATCCTATACATTAAATAGCTGAATAAGGATTCTCAGAGAAGAGTATCTTATTTTCATCTTGACTTTTCTGATAGAAATTTTTGATTCAAAGATCAATTATCTACTGATTTCAAGTAATTTGGTAGTTAGAGTGTATCTTCTTCATATTTGTAAAAGATGTAATACCTCACAATATGTACAAAATTCAATTGATGTTGTTTAAAACTGATATTAGCATGAGAACTAGAATAAAACTCATTGTACTTTAAGACCAAAATTATGCGGTCATATAGTAATGTTAATGTAAATTTTAAATTCTAGGATACAAATAAAATATGCTTAAATTTATGGTGTTCTTAAAAAGATTGATCTGTCTGTTAACAGATTTGCTTGGGATTAGTCTCAGGGAAATATGAAGGACATTCAAATTTGTCATCTTTCGCTCTTTGATTAGTGCATACTTTTCTTTAGGAAATAGGCTCTCCAAGTCAATTTTTCTTTTAGCCCTGGAGATTTCATTCATCTTTTTTGTATTATCCTACAGGGTTAGGAGATTAGGTACATTTATTTTATGATTCTTCTCTGAATGGATTTAAATTCCTTTACTTAGAAGCTATTCCTTCAGGGAATGAAGAGGGCTTATCTTTGCTGGCCATGTGGGTTCCTGTGAACTCTCTTTTACAGGATGAAAGCAATTTACATTCCAGTAATGCTGAGCTATCATGTGTTTCCAACATGGTGATTTTGCAATTGCTTTTTTCTCTGTCTAGGATGTCCTTTCCTAGCAGTTAAACTCTTTGTTCATTCTTCAAGACCCTGTTTATGAATCAATTCTTTGTGAAGCTTTTCTTTTTCATCTTTGCCTCTCTCATTCTGTGCCCCTAATCCTAGGCCAGAGTTGATCAGTTTTTTCTCTAGCATCTCTACACCATGGACATATCCACATTATTACATTAATCATACTTGATTGTGGCCATGATGTTAACTCTCCTTGTTTTGTTTTGCTTTCTGCACTAAGGTTGTTGATCTTTCCAATTCTTGCAAGCTGAACCCCTGGGTCTCCACACATCTCTTTAATAATAAGTTATATGGAATAATAACAAATATTTTTAAAATGCTTGTTAGCACGTTTGATAAATTCTAAGAGCCACATGTGCCCCTCCTGCCCCATATTTAAACATCTCTAAAAACAGGATGCATTTTAAAATTGATGAAGTCTTAGGTTTGATCAAATATAATATATGCCAGCCACTATATTAATTTCTTAATATTACATTTCATCCTTAATAATCCAGTATGGTAAAGTACTATTAATATTCTAGTTTATAGGTTAGGAAACAGAAATTTAGAGGGATTAAGTAACTGGCTCAGAGTCACATAGCTAATAAGAGGCAGAGGAAGGACTGAAACTTAGGTATGTATGGCTCCATCATCCCTGTTTTTAATCATTGTGCTTGGCAAGAGTGATAAGAATGAAAGAAAACTGACATTTTTAGGAAATTTATTGTGTGCCATCCACTGTGTTAAGTTCTTCATATAATACTTTCCAAGTTATTCTTAAAAACATTGTGAGGTAAACATTGTAATCTTTATAGACAAAGAAACTGAGGCTCTTTTTAGATAGATAATAAAGTGACACAGTTACAGCTGGACATGGTGGCTCAGACCTGTAATCCCAGCAATTTGGGAGGCTGAGGTGGGAGGATTGCTTGAGCCCAGGAGTTTGAGACCAGTCTGAGCAACATAGTGAGATCCCAACTCTACAAAAAATACAAAAATATTAGCCAGGTGTGGTGGTGCGTGTCTGCAGTTGCAACTACTCAGGCAGCTGAGGTGGTAGGATCACTTGAGTCCAGGAGCTCAAGGCTGCAGTAAGCTGTGATTGCATCACTGCACTCCAGCCTTGGTGACAGAGTGAGATCCCATCTCAAAATGAATGAATGTATGAATGAATGAATGTCACATAGTTGGAAAGTACTGATTTTAACCCAGGTCAGGTGGGTTCCAAAGTCGCTTTCACCACAATTTTAGCAAACAACCTACTTTCAGTCTAAAGGACACTACTCGTTGATAGAGGCAATCCAAACTGAACAAATGAAATAAAAATTCAAGACATTAATTTCTTGTATGATAATCTTAGAATGTCCTAGACTCTAAGCTTTCCTTAAAGGTAAAAGAGAGTAAGTACCAATGATTACTCTGATATAGACTAGTCTCTGGGGTGTTTGTGGGCCTGCAGAGTGAAGATAATGATCTTTAGCTTCTACTGCCTCTCCCTGTACTTTAGCACTGTGTAACAGGGTGATAAAATAGGACTCTAGTTTAGCTGTTCCCTGCCCTGTAGCTTTATGTTAAAGTACATTGATTTGGAATCATAAACCATGTTTAACTGATATTCCATTTATTAAACTGCTTGATTTATGGCCCGACGGGCTTGATCTTATTAACCTACTGATTTACCCTGGGATGCACTATTAACCCATTGGACATTCCATTATGTGTGATGCTTATCATTTGCATTTATTTTGTCTTTCATGAAGAAATACTCTGTTTTAGTCTGTTTTGTGCTGCTGTCACAGAATACCTAGGACTGGGTAATTTATAAAGAAAAAAAGGTTTATTTGGCTTATGATTCTGGTGGCCGGAAAGTTCAGGATTGAACATCTAGTGCAGGCCTCTGGCTGCTTCCACTCATGGCAGAGGCAAAGGGGAGCTGGTGTGTGTAGTGGTCACATGCTGAGAGAAGCAGCGAGAGAGGTGAGAGGAGATACCAGGCTCTTTTAAACGACCAGCTTTCATGGGAACTAATAGAGTGAGAACTCACTTATCCTGAAAGAGGGCATTAACCTCTTCTTGAGAAATCTCCTCCCGCATGACCCAAACAACTCTAGCTATTGTCCACCTCCAACACTGGGGAGATTAAATTTCAATGTGAGGTTTGGAGGAGACACACTTTCCCCCTTTTTAAGGAAAAGCAAAATGGTTTCATTAACTAGTGAGTTGAGTTCTCTGTAGGAATTCAAATATATAGTGTTTCTGTATATTCAGCCCTTTCAGAGAGTGTAGCATGTGAATACAGCAATACTTTTAATTTTTACCTGTGTGAATTTTGCTATGTAACCAGAGTTAATGAATTTAAGTGTAGTATTCTAAAGTAGTGGCTCCTAAAATGTGGTCTATAAATTGTTAGACCTAAGAATTGACTTTTCAAAAATGGGTTCTATGGTCAAATTTAAGAAATGGAGCAAAGCTATTCCTCCATTATAAAGTTTAAAGATCAGTTTATAAAAGCTCTGATAAGTCTGGCTATAAAGAACTCCATTAAATTTTATTTAACCCAGAGATCCCGAAGCTTACATGAGCATGGAATTTGTTTCTTGCTAAGCCTGTTAGTTGACTTCTCACAGAACTGATGTTCCCTTAATGCACTTCATGGTATACTGTCTGTGACAGAGACTGCATTCATTCTCCTCTTCCTCTTAGTAAGAGATCCCTTGAATTTTAGCTAGGCACACAGCTTTACAGTTGTAGACCATATTTTTCAGCTTCTTTGCAACTAGTGTGGCTATGTGAATAAGTTTTTTGCCAACAGAGTGTGGGCAAAAGTGATGTAGGCAACTTCTAGGTCACTTCTGTAAGAGGGGCCGCTTGCTACTCTGCTTTCTATCTTTCCCCATTCTTGCCAGCTGGAGCACAGACAAATGCTGGTGACTCAACTTTGACTATATGGCCAGGTCAACACTTTAGAGGATGTGGAGTAAGAAGATAAAATGACTTTGGGTCCTGGATGATATTATGGACTAGCCATGTATCTCTGAATTGTTTCATGGAAGAGAAATAAAATTCCAGTTTGCACCATTGTAGTTTGGATGTCTTTGTTATAGCAGCTTAACTAACCAGTCACTATTCACTGCCCTAGAATTCTCTAGGAATTTTATGCTTGAGTTAGCATAAACTTCCTGAATTTTATTGGCTTTTCTTGATAAATGCTTTTAACAAGTGATAGACAAATTCCACGTGCTTTGGAGGAAGCTAAAAATTTAGGTTAAAAAGAAATTTAGAGTGAAGCAAAGTTGTAGACTTCGTATTAAAATATTAAGAACACTCAAATCATGAAACATTTGCTTAGACAGAGCCAGGTTAAAGACTAGACTTTCTAATGAAAGAAGATGAGGTTTTAAATGACTCATGTTATATAAAGCATCATTAATTCTTCTAAGTGTGTTTATATATAAACGTCTCAAGCTACTGAAATAAATGAATGATTATTAGCTTTACAAAGAAAACCTTTGGGGTTTTCTATGTCTGCTCAGTATTTTATTTCAAGGCTTATCCAAGACTTCTAATAGCAGACACACTGGCAACAATGTCAATTCTGACCTCAGTCAAACATTATAAGAGAGAGTAAATTGTGTTTTCTTCAGAAAAGAAAACCACAGCATATTTTCCTCCTGGAATAATTTGATTTCCTTTTGCTATAGGAAGTCCAGAAAAAATGGCTGCAAATCTACCATAAGCTCCACAAGTTGAAGCTGAATGTCTGTGATTTTACTTCCCATGATGACTTTCCTACACTAATGCTCGGCTTTCTACTCTAGGGCCTCTGATTACTAGATGTGCTGCAAGATCTTAATGTAACTAAGCATGCTTGGCTTGGCTCTACTTTGGGGCAATGGCATCTTGCCTGCTTCTGTGATGAATGTGTCTAGAGCTTTAGCCCTGAAAACTCCAATCTCCAAGGGATAGTGAATTTTGTCTTTGACATTTATGAAGGACACCTGTGTAATGTCTGACCGTGGCCTGAATCCTTGTATCTTCACATTTATCATGGTACCTGTGTTTAGCTGCAAGCTTAGCAAGGAAAAGGGGCAGTTTACTAATTGGAAATCATAGCAAGCTTTGACTTTTTCATTGCAACATCTGTGAAGCAGTATGAGATTTGATCAGTGTCTAAAACCTTTATTTCATTTACTACCAGAAGCAGATCAAATTTCAGATTCTTTTTGCTGGCATTAGAGTCAAAATACATCTTTTATAAGGGCATACAGGAATTCCAAAGAAAAAGTAAAACCAATGATTTCTTAGATTTTCTTTGTTTTATGTTGAATTTCCTAAAAATGAAAAGGAATTGTTTCCTGGGAGAAAGTTAAAAAATACTTGTGCAGAATGAAAAGCAGAAAAGGAGCCACGATACTTCATATTTCTTGACTTCTGAAGGCTAATTTGATTCATTTTCTGTTCCTTATTATCTAAAGATTACAATATAGTCTTTTGCAGATTATCTTGTCTCTAGAATGTTCTTACTCAGCTATCAATGAAATCCAAAGGCATCTGTGGGAGTAGACTATTCTTTAACATATTCATCACAGTCACTGTTTACAAAACAACAAAGCACTTGTCATCTCCCTTATAACCTTATAACATTTTTTTTTTGTTTTTTTGAGATGGAGTCTTGTTCTGTCACCCAGGCTGGAGTGCAGTGGTAGAATCTCGACTCACTGCAACTTCCCTTTCCCAGGTTCAAGCGATTCTCCTGCCTCAGCCTCCTGAGTAGCTGGGATTACAGGCATGTACTACCATGCCTGGCTAATTTTTGTGTTTTTAGTAGAGATGGGGTTTCGCCATGTTGGTCAGGTTGGTCTAGAACTCCTGAGCTCAGTTGATCCACCTGCTTCGGCCTCCCAAAGTGCTGGGATTACAGGCATGAGCCACTGTGCCTGGTCTACAACATCTTTTGAGAAGAGATTTGTGAGTCTTTGGGGTGCATGTGCTATATAAATGCAAAATTGTGGTAATAGATGATGTAAAGAAAAAAGTTTCTATGGGGTCCCTTTGTAAAAGAAAACAAAAGCATGGGTTCCACTCAACACTGATGACAGGATACACCTGCCTCTGTCCCACATTGCTAATTTTTCCTTTTTCTCTTTTTTTAATAAGCAGAAAATTCCAATCCCACCATTCCATTCCTGAAATAAGTTCTTAGCCCACTTTCGATTGCAGAATTCCAAAGAATCTGGGTCACGGTTGTGCAGCTTTTGAAGAGTCTCAGTGCAGCATCACCTGTGAGTAAATGCTTATTAAACAGGTTTTTGATCATGATGTCTTTTTTTTAGAAAAAACACTATTTCTTTCAATGGAATAACTTCCAGTTGCAACTTGTTAAATAAACTAGCCAGCTGCCTGAAACCCTTTCTGAAATGAGGTACAATTTATTCAGTAAATAAAATGAGAGATCCACTCATCAATGCAACTCCTTTGCACTCTTTAACATGGCTTCAGCAGAACACCATGTTAGGCTTGTGTCATCATTTGTGTAACAACTCAGTTTTTACTGACTGTGGGAGGCTTAGCCTCCTGAAAACTCCCTGCTAAGTATATTTTAGGGTGTGTTTAGGGGATCTCTCCTATGCATCATAAATAGCCTTTCGCTCAATGATGTCCCCTATCTGAGAAAGATATCTGGGAGTGGTTGCTGCCTGCTGTCACACTCTTGGAGCTCCCAAAGCTGCAAACTGGAGGGACCAAGGAGAGTTGCATGTTCTGCAATCAACATTGGCCCAGAAAGAATCTGTGTTCCATGCGGAAAATGTTTTGCCAGCTGGGCACACTAAGGTCTGCTTAGACTGTGTCTCCTATGTTCCTTTGGGGAAATAGTTTTTTGTGTTTTTGCCTGTAGCACCTCTTTTCTTAGAGCTCGAACAAGAGTCTGTGAGGCCTGAGCAGGACAGCCGCCATCCTGTTCCCCTCAAATCTCAGATATCTCCTGCAGAGTGCCTTGAAAAGTCCTACTCCAAGCAGCTACCTTCTCCCTAGGCAAATCGGTTTGTATAGACACCTGTAGGCTACCACTACCTCATGAGACATGCCCAGACTCTCTGAATCCCAGCAGAGGAAAGAACTTAGGCTGAAACCAAAGCCCAAAGACCCTGTACATGCTTAACAAAAATGCACACAAACTACTGTGAAATATAAGGTCTTTCAGTGAAAAATGTCTCATATTAACTAGGTTTGTACATGCACGCTTCATTTATAATCCAAATAAATTCCTAGGCTCCATATGGCCCAGTCTTGGCATAATGCCACATTAAAGAAACTTAGTCTAGCAACCAAAAGTGATTAAAAAGTAATTCCCACATTTACTGGGGCATCCTTAACTACATTTAAAGAGCCACAAGTTCATAACCCTTAGTGACATTTCTAGAAGCTTCTTTTCTTCTTCTCCTTTGTTCTTTCACATCCTTTAGCACGCCTAGTGCCTCTGTTTATGCTAAACCCCAAATATCCCAGTCTTTTACTTCTTTTTCTTCCTCTTCTCTTCAATTTTCACCTTTCCTGTTTGTTCTTCTTTATCTTAAAACCTGGTAATTTCTGGCCAAACTGAACTCATCTTAATGGGCCAAAATGTTAGGGAAGTTAAGCAGAACAAGATAAGATCCTTTTTAGTGAGCAGAAAATGTGAGGACAAATCAATAATTTTTGTTCCTATTACACATTCATCTGGCATCAATCCAGCCCCTATTATATACAGCAGGCACTGTGGAGACCCTGAGAACAGAAGTAAGTAAGACATTGTCTCCAACTTCAGGATACAACTTAGTAGAGGATACAGGCATATAGACAAATGATTATAAGCAGTGGGGTGGGCAGAAAAACTGGATCAGATATTAGACTATGAGTGTGATGGACTTCAGGATATGCTACCCCAAAATATGGCACATTGGCACATTGAATATTTTCAGAAAGAATTGGAGAAACAGCATGTGCAGGAAGATGTCTCTGACCTTGCCCCATTCTTTTCCTCTGAAATAGTTCATAAAACCCTTGTGTGAGAAGTGCCTTTCTAGACCCGGTGGAAAGGAACATCTTTATCTCCAATGACAGAGACACAGAGAAGAATCTGAAGAAGGAGGCCTTGCTAAATTTCCCCCAGTTCACTACTATTAGATTGTACCCTTTTTGGCCTGTCATATTTCTCCACAACTCTCCATTCTTCATCAAACCTCATGGAAACGTTAAGGACACTCATTAATTGATATCTTCTGATCTTCCATGAGGGCACACTACAGCATAAAAATACTCAAGTTTCATCAGGTCTTCATTTCCTTATAAAGGCTCCTGTGTTATGTAAAACATACCTTAAGGGTATTTGTATGCTTTTCATTTGTTAATTTGTCTTTTGTTATAGGGGCCTCAGCCATAAACCTTGCTAGAATAGGGATAGGAAAAAAGCTATATTTTTTTGTCCCTTATAGGTGACATCAAGCTTGGGTGGGCCAATAAAGGTGTTGGGAAGAAAGACTTCTCCCATACCTCCGTAAATTCAGTGACTGTGGGTCTGCAAATTTAACTGACAAAAGACAGATTAACAGGAAAAAAGGAATATGGATTTATTAATATTTTAAATGTTTATGGGAATCATAGCAAATAAATAAAATTCAAAAAGTTGCTAAACATGTGAGCTTATATACCCTTCTTAACAAATGAAGGAGGGTTTGGGCTTCAAAGGACAATAGATTGTGGAAAATGACTAGGAAATATATCTGCCCTGCCCTTATTTGCCTATTCTAAACTGCCTCAAATAATTCTTATGCCAAAATGCTATATTTTGAGATCTGGTATATCCTGATCTCCTTCAAAGCCTTCACAGAGAAGACCTTGATCACTTAGAATAAGTTGTAGTTTTTCAAGTGGGTGGGGAAAGTTTACTTAAGCCAAGTACCCAAGAGTGATCCCAGAGTCTTCCCACTCCTTTATTCTCCACAAATGCTTCCAGTACTTCAAGGCCAGTGAGCCTATCTCTTTAATAGCTCTTTCATCCATCTCTTTGTGCCCATCCTCATTGCTATTGTTTATGTTAGTGTACCTATCACTTTGAAAGTCTACAACTGCCTTCTTGCCTATAATTTGGTACTTTTTGAAAATATTTATCATATTACCTTTAGTCTAAATCAGTAGTTTTCAAATTTTTGGATCTCAAGACATTTTTACACTCTTAAAAATTATTAAGGACCTCAAAAAACTTTTGTTTGAGTGGTGATAGAAATATTTACTCTATAAGAAGTTAACACTGAGAAATTTAAAAATTAAAATTTTAAAAAATAAAATCTCATTTTTACATATTAACTAATAACATGTTTTATGAAAATATATGTTATAAAATAAAATTTAGTGAGACATGTGGCATGTTTTTTTCAAATCTTTGTAATGTGTGGTTTAATAGAAGATAGATGAATCATTTTTACATCGATCTATTGTGACATCACATGTCGTGTAGCCTCTCTAAGCCTCCATGGTACACTAATAAGAAAATGAGTGTGAACCGTATTACTGTGAAATAGTTTTGACCTTGCAAACATTCTAAAATGGTCTTGGGGACCTCAGGGCTACTTGGACTTCACTTTGAGAACTGCGGCTATACCTCTTTCTCAAGTACTAATCTGATTATGTTTTCCCTCTGCTTAAAATCTTTTAGAAACTCCACTTGGCCTACAAAATAAAGCAAATGAAGAAGTGAGAAGATTCTAAGGTGACTCCTAGGTTTTGAGCTTAAGTAATTGAATAATCAAAACAGAGAATTAGAAAGAAAAAGCATGCTTTCACAGTAATGAAGTTGATAAATTCAGTTTTTTAAAGTCACGGTTTTTAAGGTAAGTATAGTATACAATAAACCATTGAAAACACTTAATGGCTTAATACATTTCTTTATGATTTCTTGTAAGACTGTGGGTTGGCTGGACCAAGGTATGCTGATCTTGACCAGCTCGCTTATGTTTTTGATGTAAGTTGGTGGATTGACTAGGGCCTGGCTGGAGCCTGATGACTGTGCCTTCCTGTAATGTATTTGAACATTATTTTTTGAATTCTATTTTTAATTTATTAAGTGTATTTTGGAGTATCTTACTTTACTTTGCATTGTTTTCTTAGTGGTTATTCTAGGTGTTATTCTCTCTCTCTCTATATCTATCAATCTATCTATCTATCTATCTATATGCATAACAAATATATATAAAGGAAACACAGCCTACTGGTGTTGTTACCATCTTAGGAAAAGTACTGATGTTTTATTTCTATTTAAGTCTCTTTACCTTGCTCACTTTTAAAATACAGCTGTCAAAGTATTTCATCCACATACATTGAACATCACATCAGATGGTATCATATTTTCGTTTTAATCCTCTAACATGATATAAGAAATTCATGAAGAGAAGAATAGTCTATCATATTTACCCATATTTTTGTTTTTTTAATTTTTTTCTTTCTGAAATTTCAAATCTTCTTCTCTTATATCCCATCTGTTTGGTGGGCTTTTTTAGCCATTCTTTAAAGGTTGGTCTGCTTATCACTACTAATTCTTTTAGTGTTCTTTCTCCTAATAATGTTTTTATTTTCTCTTAATTCCTGAAAGATGGTTTCCCAGATAAAGAACTTGAGGTCGACAGTTGGTTTATTTCAGCACCTGAAAAATGTTGTGCCACCCTCTCCTGGCTTCCATGCTTTCAGATGCGAAATCTTCTGCATTAGAATTGGTGTTCCCTTATGGGGATGTGATAATGTGTTGTTTCTCTCTGGTTGCTTTTAAGAATATTTTTCTTTGTCTCTATTTTGTGTTCATTTTTTTCTTTGTGCATTCAGAAGTCGATGATGTTTCTTGGCATGGATGTACTTGAGCTCATCCTACCTGGGGCTGGCTCAGCCTCTTGAATCTGTATGTTTATGCCTTCTGCCAAATTTGGCAAATTTTTAGGCATTGTTTTCTTAGAATACTTTTTTTAGCCTCACATTTTTCCTCCTTTCCTTCTAAAACTTCAATAATACAAATGTTGTATATTTTGTCAATGACTCACAAGTTCCTGAGGCTTTGTTCATTTTTTTAGTCTATTTTTTTCTGTTGTTCAGATTGTGTAAATTCTATTGATCTGTCCTCAAAATCAATGATTTTATTCTCTGTTGTCTCGTCTCTGCTATAGAGCCTATCCAGTGAAGAATTTTGGTTATTATGTTTTTCAGCTCTAGAATTCCCATTTGGTTCTTTTAAAAAATAACTGCTATCTCTTTGCTGATATTTTTCTATTTTTCATTTGTTTTGAGAGATTTCATAATTGCTTGTTGAAGCATTTTTTTTTAAATGATGATGGCTTTAAAATCCATCTCAGATAATTACAATTTCTGAATCATCTCAGTTTTGATGTCGGTTAATTATCCTTACTTATTCAAGTTGTGATTTTCGTAGTTTTTGCAATGATGAATGATTTTTTCATTGTATACTAGACATTCTGGTTATTATATTAAGTGATTCTTGATCTGATTTAAATCTTTTAACAGGTAGTCACTCTGTTTAGGTTTAGCATGTAGCTTACGGTTTACTTTTGTGGATTGTTGTTCTAATGACAAGTAGTTTTCAGAGGACTTTTAATACTACTTTATTTTGTTTTGTTTTTCCTGTTCTGTTTGGGTTCCTATTTGGTGTCTGCCAATGGCACCTATGAGGGAGAAATTGCTTCACGGGGCCTCCCCCAGTGTCACTAGGTGGGCAATTAGGGGATGCTGGACCTGTGGTATGGAGAGCATTCCATCTGGCCTCCTCTTTGTTTACATGGTACTAGTGAACTTCCTGTGCTCAATCTCTGCTGGTTCTTTTGTAGGAGGAAAATGCCCACTGAGGCTGCTTTCTGCAACCGGTGGAGGGTCAGGTGATGTTGCATCTAGGTCACTCTTTTCCACTGGGTGGAGGGCCAGAAGACACCAGCAGTCTCCTGCTGTGGTGTGGAGAGCTGGGAAACCCTGGGCCTAGGTTGTCCTTCGCCACTGGGTGGAGGGCTGGGAGGTGTCCTGCTTGCTTTTAGTGTTCCTCCTCTGTGTTCTTACAATGCCCTGCATTGGTATTTATTAAGTTACATATTAATCATTAAACTTTTTACAGACCTGGACTACTTCTTCAACATTTAACACAATGCCTAACATGTTGCAGGTTTCCAATAACTGTTTGAGGAATGAATGGATGGTGGAGCTTGACACTACAAAATGGAGGCTAACAACAGGAAGTCATTATAGACTTCTGAACTGAATTGTGACATGATGAAAGTTGTGATCTAGGAAGATTATACTATTATTATGGATATAGTAAAATATAAGGTAGGCTGACTCATCTACTAGATCGACAACTACTTTTTTCCCTCCTTTTGGGACACTTCTATGATACTTGGTGTTTGTCACATAGTTAAACACAATTTTATAGTTTAGAGAGTAAAACTCATAGACATATGAATCAGTAAAGTTATAAAATTAATAAAAAACAATGAACTGTCATTCAAATATCCCCAATGAAAGACTTAATATGCAAATGGACAATGACCAGACTACATATGACGATACAACTTTGACCCAGGTGCCCAGGAAGCCAAACCACAACCTTTGCAGCAATTGGACCAGAATGGTCAGGGCTTAGCCAATGACATGCAAGCTTCCAGATAAAGCAACAGAATGCTTCCATATGAGGATCAATTAGAGAAAGTCACATGTGCTTACCAAACCAATGACATAATATGCTTTACTTCTAGGTAGCCCATCTCCAGCTTCCTCATGTCAACAACCTACAATTAGGGCATACCTGAGCTTTTTTGTTCATTATAAAGCTTTCTCACTTCGTGGCTTGTCTTTAAGTCTTTGCCAAATGCAAGTGATGATGACTGAGTCCCCTGAAATGGCAAACCCTGAAAAAATAGCCTCTGTTTATTCTTATTTGGGGGTAGATGAAATGGTCCGTGAAGGTCTAAACTAGAGTAGCTATTACTGAATATAACAAACACCATTGTGAACAATGGGCTGTCTAGACACCTTGGGAAGCTGCTTTATTGAAGTCACTTTATATAATCTAGAAAAGTTGGTGGTGAAGAGCAGTAGTGCATAAATCTGAACTCAGTTGTGATGGTTCCAAATCATTTATAGTTGAATAAATCACTGAAGCATTGCTTTTATTAACTTGCTATCCAATCTTTCATTCCCTGGAAGCTCTGCCTTTTGGTCTGTCATTAAGTTCTGTTGATTTGTAAATTAGTATGTCTTTCAGATTTTGCTTTATTCTCTGTCCCTGTCCATGTTTTCATGATCTCATAAACAGCAATCCTCTACAGATCCCTTTGAACCTCTTTTCATTCTGAATCGTTGTGCATGCTACACTAATCTTTTCCTAACTCCCATCTTAGAAGCTTCCTTAAGAACTTACTGATTTGTATACCTTAATTGATATTTGTGTCTTGCATAACATGGCTCCTCTAAAGCCAACCTAGCAATCTTGTATCCTTCTGCTCTCCTGC
This sequence comes from Cacajao melanocephalus, assembly GCA_963573385.1. Lineage (NCBI taxonomy): Eukaryota > Metazoa > Chordata > Mammalia > Primates > Pitheciidae > Cacajao > Cacajao melanocephalus. The sequence goes on along the minus strand of CAUYLG010056840.1, from coordinate 33,348 downwards.
ATATTCTGCTTTCCTATCCACATCATGTTTATTTCCTCTTTTGTGCCTTTGCTCATTCTGTTGCTTCATCTGAAATGCCTTCCTTATTCCTTTTTATGTAACCTTGCTTAACCCATTCTGTAACTCTCATTTTGTCCCTCAGTAGTTGCACTCCTTGTACCAGGTCCTACTATGAGCTTGCTTACGCTGTGAACTGTGCATTACTGTAAATTTTTACAACCAGACTTGGCCAGAATTGAGGCTGCAGGAGATTTGGAAAGCAGAAGTGAAAGCAGCAGCCATTATACTTGGAAAGTTATCATTGGTTAGAGGCAGTGAAGACAGATCCCAAATGCTATCAGGTTCCAATTCATCCTCATGCTTCCCCATTCCACTTCTAGCTGTCCTTCCCTGCAGCTGGCCCTCATGACCAACAGCAGCTCCTGGCCCACCACCAACTCTGTGAGTTGCTGTAAACTTACAGAGGTGGTAGCTGCAGGGTCAACAAACTTCTGGAGAGTTCTACAGCAGCCCCCTTCACAGTACAACTCAGCAATGGGATGTACTTGGCTCTAGATACAAATATGATTGAGGAGTGAAGTGGTGGGTCTTTTTTAATGTACCAACTGGCATCTAACACCTGGTCACAGATTCTGTGATCTTTTCCTTCTTCACTTCTCACTGACATTTTATTTTGGGGGCCAAAAATTTGATTTCATGTTATCAAATATGCTTCCCCTTACTTCATATTTCTGGTATGTATTGGTATGTATGCCAGGCTCAGAATTTTTTTTTTTTGAGACAGAGTTTTGTTCTTGTTGCCCAGGCTGGAGTGCAATGGCAGCGATCTCAGCTTACTTCAATCTCTGCCTCCTGGGTTTAAGCAATTCTCCTGCCTCAGCCTCCTGAATAGCTGGAATTACAGGTGCCCACCACCACACTGGCTAAGTTTTGTATTTTTAGTAGAGACAGTGTTTTGTCATGTTGGCCAGGCTAATCTTGAACTCCTGACCTCAGGTGACCCACCCTCCTCCACCTCCCAAAGTGCTGGGATTATAGGCATGAGCCACCGTACCTGGTCTGAATTTTGGTATTTTAAGGAAATTCTTTTTTTTTTTTTAAATTTGAAACATCCTTTCATTTCATGTACCTCACTAGAGCAATTGAGAGCCAGAACCATGCTATAGATTTATAGACGTTAACTTGTGAACTCAAAAGTTAGGATTTTGCCTCTATTTTCTTTCTGTATCTGCTGTAACCCAAGGGTAGTTCATATAGAAAGCTGTTGCTGCTGCCTCAATGTTGAAGGGAGAGTTCCGGAAAACAACGTATACCTTGGCTTAATGTCTCCCAGTGCTATCTTGATACACAGGAATAAAATTGAAAACTTCTCAAGGAATGAGTGGATCGTATGTCCTTTCAGTAATGCTATTTTTTTTTTTTTTTTGCAACTAGGCTTTTGATAAAAGTTGGTCAGTAGCCAATTTGAGGCTGCATTTTCTGGCAAGGAACCAAAGTTCATGTGTTCTGTGTTTCTGATTAAGAGCAGATCTGTACATTTAGAAATCAACTGAACAAAGCCATATGAGCAGAAGACAGGTTTGACATTCTCTTGCAAATATTAGAAAATTAGCTTTTTGCCTGAACAGATGATCAACAAATCTTTGTCTTCTAAGAAAAAAGCATTTTTTAAAGAAAAACAAATATTCCATTTTCTGTATTTTTTCTTTACTATTTTCTTTCTATAGAGAAAGGATTACTAGAGAAAACTTTTCTGACTTCTAATTCTTATAGGTTTTAGATCTGCCAATACCTCAGACTCTTGAAATCACTTTTTAAAAACAGTATCATACAAGAGACTTAATTGAAATTACTTTTTAATTAAAACTGGGAGTCACATTTGCTATGTTTGGAAAGCATGATGTTTCATACTCTCTAAACATGCAGTTAGGTAAGTCAATAATAGAGAAGGCAAGGCTTTGAAAATCTCAAGAAATAAAGGAAAAACATTAAAATACAGTGCTAACTTCTGTAGAACTGTTTTCTAAAAAACATCTTAGCTGTTCTGTGTTCCTCTGTGCAAAGAGGGCCCATGAAATAGATAGTGGGGATGGTTGCACAACACTGTAGATGTAATTAATGCCGCTGGTTTTTTACTTAAGAATGGTTAAAATGGCAAATTTTATGTTATGTAAATTTTACTAAATAAAAACAACTCAAAAAATAAAGAGGGCACATCTACCCTTAGAAGAGTCTTGAATAAACTTAAGAAAGTCAGTGGATTGGTGATTTAGACGATGATAGAAGGAATAAGCAGGACACTACTCACAAGAAGAAAAGCATTTATATATACTGCTGTTTTATGAGCAAAGACTGATTTTTAGGTTACTAATTTGGAGAGGTAGGTTGATTTTTCTTTTCTTCGTTTCTAGTTTGAAGGTCCTGATATTTATATAGAATTCATCCACATATTCATTGATTGTTTTTTGTACTCAGAAAATACTACGTCTAAGAATACATTTTCTATTCTGTTTTAAAAAAGAATATAATCATTTAAAAATAATGTAACTAAAAAGATTATGATATGAAAAATACATGGAATCAATAATCTTCATGGTTTCGAATATGTTGAACTCTCATAATCTGAGATTTCTAAAGGAAACACTATCTTTTTAAACATTCATAGTGTTCATTTATTTACATATCTATTTTTATTTAGTAATTATTTTCTCATAATCTAGAGACAAACATATCACACAGGTAACTTTATGATTAATGAAAAGTCACAAATATGACATAGAGCTTCAAAGTGTACCATATTATTTCTGCAGATATAATGTTTACCCTAAAGTAATATCTCTATTGCTCCATGATACCTGGATATAAAATGTTCTAATTTTATGTGATCAAAAATGCATCACCATTTTGATTATCTGGAGATGCAACTATTATATCTTTTAGAAAGGATTCTATCATGGTTTATAGCAATAAAAATAATAAAATAGCAATAAAAATACTACTTGTATTTTTTAGTTAGATTTAATGTGAAGTTTTGAGACTAATTGGCAGATGTCTTTTGAAAATCTTGATCTGCCAATTCTATAATATTGAGCTGTGTTAAAACAGATAAAAGAAGGTGGGAGGTTAGAAAATTATCTGTAAATGAGAGCTGAGTGTTGAAACTATTTGAGTTCATAAAATTCAAATATTAGAACAATGACCTTTTTTTCCCTCCCTGAGTAAGTAGCAAGTTTTATTATTATTCCTTTTACTCAAATTATCTAGGCTATTTTTAATCTTCTACTTGAATCTTCTAGGGTAGACATCATCATACAGAAGGTACAAATACACACTGCCAACAGAATATTCAAACTTTATTCTACTGTCAAGATGTGGTGTGTAACAAACTTGTTGATACGATTTTCTATTTTCTGCAGACAACACTCTGTGGTAAACTAGGTTTTTTGATCACAGCTGTATCCCCTGCTAAGAGCTAAATAAGCCATAGTATTGAGAAGTCTGCCTGGAATTTGGCTGTTTAATTGTTTTCACGTGTTTGTATTAGAATAGGTATGAACTCCTAACTAGTCAGCTGTACAAAGGTCAGGGTTGGAATCCAGGTCCTGTTCTCATAGGGCTAAAACAGTCCCTTAGGAGCCTGACTTCCAAGGAGTCTTTGTTTCTTGGAGAAATAAACTATTGCTTTGAAGGTAAATAAAGTTATTTCAAGATAAAAACCCTCTCTCCACCTCATTTGTACTTCTACTTTCTCTTTTCTCTTGGCATTTCTTAGATCCCTGCAAGAATCCAAGTAAATAAAGCTAAACCTTCATGAAAAGCTTCTAGACAACTCATGCATCATGCACTTTATATCATTGCATGGATTCCCCAAATCTAGTCTCTGAGGTAGGTATATTATACCATATACTATTACACAAACAGGGAAAGAGGCTCAGAGAGAAGTAATTTGCTAAAGATCTCAGGGAAAATATGTGATCCAGTAGGAATGTGAACACTAGTCTTTCTGACTCCAAAATCTATGCTCTTTCTACTTTGAGGTTGCTGAGTTAAATTTTCACTTGGACCCATGGTTGTGTGTTAGCATAGGACTTACTGGAGATATTAGCATGGAATACCTGTAGTGTGGGAACTATTCTCTTCAGTGAAAATGAAGACATATAACAAACTTATGAGACACAATGATTAGAATTGAACTGTTCCAAGAAATTCAGAGTATGTTCTATTCCAGAAAATATCACTTTATTCAGAGGCAGAGACGAGATATTTGCACTATGTGATTATGCTTCTTCGGCAGTGGTAAAAGCAAACGTGGTTTTTTTTGTTTGTTTGCTTGTTTGGATAGCAGAAGCAGGTTATGAAGCCCTGCTTCTCTAAACTGCCACAGAATCATAAACCACACTCTGCATGATTGATGGGTCCCTCTTTCTAGGGAGTATTCTTTAATGCAGGAGTGAATTATGTTATGTGTGGATGTATGGCACTAGATGTATTAAAGTGTTCATTAAATTTTATTTTCATATAGTTACCTTTCTCTTAATTATGTGTTCATGGTAATATTTATTGATATTTAGAAGTGTTACAATCACTGAAAATATAATCTTCAAAATTTTAATCATGTTAACATACGATACGGGGGGATAAGGTTAAATTGAAAAGAGTCTTTATTCCATTCCAATAATACAAGTAATAGTTTTCACTAGATTTAGCCAATGTAAAAAATGTCTAGAAAAAGATAAAAATGATTTTTAACCCCATCAACCAGATATGACTATTGATGTTATTTGGCATGTTGATAAAGTTATTTAAAAGAAAATTTTATATATGTATGACAAATGAGTGAAGAAATAAATGATACTTAATACCATTTATTGTAGAGGAACTAAGGTGTATAGTAGTATTATATTCCAGTATTTTCTGAAAGAACAACAAAACAATTATATTTGTAAGTATACATTTTTTAAGAAAAAAGCATGGTTTCCATTTGAAGTATACTCTGAAAGCCTGATTTCATTTAGCAATCAGGATTATGAATCCATAATCTTGAGGTCATGGTAAAAACATGGCCCCTTCCCCCAGCCCCAACTGAGATCCTATTCCAATGACTAATGGTTTATTTTGCTTCTTTCCCCAAAACTGCTAGAAAATGAAACCACACATAACAAAGTTGAAAAGTATGATTATTGTAGCAGATTGTATTTTCAAAAAAGGGTTGCAAAATAAATCCTGTCCTGCTTCCCCATTAAAGGTGGAGTTTAATTCTCTCCCTCACCTTGAATTTGGGTGGGATTATAACTACTCCAACAAGTAGAATGCAGATGAGGTGACTTTGCATGAATTCTGATACTAACTCAGAACAGGCATAAGATTCTATCTGGTTCTCCTAGGATGCTTGCTCCAGCGGAAATTAGACCATGTATGCTGATCAGCTGCCCTGGCACTCAAGTCTTGTGAGGAAGTCCAAATTAGTCCACATGGAGAGACCACATAGAGAAGCATTAAATATGCATGGACAGAGAGATATTAGCTGTCATTAGCCCAGCTGATTCAGTTCTCCATTGTTCCAGCTCCACCTACTGTGGACTGCAAATGAGCAACTCTCAGTCAGAACCATTAGTGGACCCCTTTCTGAATTTCTGACCTATAGAAATAATGAAAGATGATAATGATAGTTGTTGTTTCAAGTGACTACCCTTTGGTGTGGTTCATCATGTAGCAGTAGACTAATGGAGCAAAATGGAGTGCTAACATAACAAACCCTGTGGTGGTCTTGGGCTTTGGACTGGGCGGTATACAGAATCATTTAAAAGATAATGTTACTGAAATCCCATAGCACCTAGGGAGGATGTCAGTGAAAGCTGGAAGGATCTTGAGGAGAGTGTTAGCAGAAGACTAATGGATCTTGAAGGCTATCTGTGAGGGCTTAATGCAAAGTGTAGAAAATGTAACAGGAAGTTAGAAAAAAGAGAATCCTTGTTATATAGTGACAGAAGATTTAGCAAAATTTCTTGCCTGTATGAATGCAGAACCTAGAACATGTGCCTACTGAACTCAATAGTTCTCTAGCTTAGGAGATTTCCAGGAGGAATACTGAAGGATCAATCTGGCTTCTTACTGCCTATAATAAAATAAAAGGAGACTGATGAACAAAAGAGCAAATGATTCCATTTTGAGTGGAATTTATAGAAAATGAAAAAGGTTCAGAGCAGTCATTTCAGACAGCAAACTCTTTTCAAAAATGGGCTTTAGGACAAAGATTTAAGGGCTAGATAGGACTAAAATATTCTTTGTAAAACCTCAGAAAGTTCTAAGGCCTCATATAATACATGTAATACAGGAGAGGCCTTAAGCCAGAACCACCCAGATGAGCCTACTCTAAATTCTTGGCCCACAGAAACTATAAAAGATAATAAAATGATTGTTGTTGTTTTAAACCACTTTAATTTGGAGTGGTTTTTAAATAGAAGTAGATAACTGGAACATATTGAAAAGACAAGAATACTGTATAAAGTCATAACTACTTATTTCTAATTTTAAAAATGATTTTGCCCCCAGGGAGTAGGGCAAACATTTTTTCAGGTATGTGAATCAGTGTAATATGTCTTATTTTAGTTTAGAAGAAAAAAATTAAACAAATATGAAAACCTTCTGCTTAAAGGTTAAGCCACATTTTATTTAAATGCTGAATAATATATATGTTCCTTTCTTTATTAAACCGTCATTAAAGCAGGATGGAAATTAGACTGGAGAATTAGCCTTTTTCACTATAAGTGTTGCAATATATGACACCCCTTTTCAGAAAGATGACTGTAACAGACAGAGGGCCAACAAAAATCATTTAAATTAAGCATTTAATTTTTACCAGAAGTGAAAATTTCCACAAGTAAAGTTTCTCATCATGTGAGCTTTTATGACATGTTGAGAAAAATAAGCATAACTTTCTTTTCATAAAATAAAAATGAAATGTGGCTGACACTTTGCCTTTAATCAATGACAGACACATATCAATTTATAGCAATTTAAATAAACCCCACCAATGAAATTCACATGGTATGCACAGTTCAAATACTTTGAAAAGGGATCATATTGTAGGACACTGTTATATTCAAAAGCTTCTATAGGCTTTTTCTTTACCACCTTTTCTTCTCCTCCTTTGCTTTTTCTTCCTCCTCCTCCTCTTTTCCTTTTCTTCATCTTTCTCCTCCTCCTTCCTTCATTTGTGCTTTTAAAAGGTCATTTTTCTTTATGATTGGTAAGAATATTATTTCCCTTTTCTTTGGCTTATCTCTTTATCACTTGTATTTATATTAAGTGCTTACTCTAGTTGCTAGCTACAGTCAAGAAGAAAACCATTGTGTTAAAAATGGGTGACATGAGTAGTTATTACTGACTTTAGGGAGTTCACATTTTACTATGGGAAACAGTCACGTATTGAGCTCATCAGAGTATTCTCCTATACATATAAGTGAAATGAATAATGTGCTTGAGACCACAGGAAAGGAAGTGATTAAAATTTGGGGGGTAATGATAGAGTTTGAACAGTGGTGTGCTGAAGCTGGCTCGTACTTGTTTGTGAGAGCTGGATTTGAGTACAGTTTTTAAGATTAAACGATAGTTTATTTAAAAAGAATTAAAACAGAAATTAAATACCAGGGTGTACATTGTACCCATTTAAAGGATTTACAAGAATGACTTTTTCATATATACTAAGATCATACTAACTAGTTTATCAAAAATTGTTCCAGGAGAAATCTACTCCAAATTGGAAACATTATTGTCATTTTAGAGAGACATCATTCCAAACACGCAACAGTGCCACTGGTAATGAAATTTGGAATGGGTGCTCACTCTATTATTTGATTACAAACAGTATAGAAACCAAAATAAGTTGAGAATTTATTCTAAGGTAGAATGGATGTTGTCATCATCTGCACCCTGCTTCTCACTCCTCTGCTCCCATATTTAGCAAGTACTCCTTATTGATTTTGAAGGGTCTCCAGCTATTTTCTCTGGGGCACCTCTTCTTTTGCAGAGGTTGACAGATGGTTCATTCCATTCTGCTACTAAGAAGCACATGATGCTACAGTGATACTTCATTGTGACCTGGCTTAGATTCTTCAGAATTTCTGATTTATGCCAAAGCCTTTTTCATTACTTGTCCAAAGAAATACAATAGCTTGTCAATTGAAGGGTCATAGGTAAAATAGTACATGGTGAAACCAACAGTAATTCTGTCTTTCCAGAGTCCAATGTTTCTTGGGCCCATCTGCAACCACACAGTGGTGGAAGGGATGTTCTCTGAAACCACCCTCTAACAGATATTTTTCAGTTAATATTTATTACTTGGTCTCCCACATATTCATATTTAGCCAGTTCGCTGATCAGCCACAGATACCACTGAAGTCAGCAGTGGTGGCAGGGTGGATCACATATTTAACCATTTTCTTCTTTTTTGTTTCTTCCCTTTATGGAATAGGCCCCTATACTTGAATGACGGGAAGAGGTTGCTCCTCATTCATGACCCAATGAGCCTCAGTGAGTGATAGAAGTGCTTCAGTGGAGTTGTGCCGAGAGCTGTGCCTGAGTGTCATTTATTGTGGAAGAGATGGCTTTTGAACTGAGCTTTACAGGATAAGTAGATTAGTGCAAAAGTAATTGCGGGTTTTTGTCATTACTTTTTTAAAAAGTTAAAAAATAAAAAAAAAAAAAAAAGGCAAAACCCGCAATTGCTTTTGCACCAAACTAATGGGTTTTTGCCAGGTTGCACTAGGGAAGGATGGTGATATTGTTTGGAGAGTGGTTCCTTCCAAATCTCATGCAGAAATGCGATTCCCAAGGAACCTGGTGGGAGGTGACTGGATCATGGGGGTGGATCCTGCATGTGTGGTTTGGTTGTTTAAGAATCTAGAACCTCCCCACCCTTGGACTCTTGCTTGCTCCCACTCTCACCATGTGGTATACTTGCTCCCCCTTTGTCTCTACCATGATTGAAAACTTCCTGAGGCCTCACTAGAAACCTAGCAGATGTTTGCTTCAAGCTTCCTGTACAGCTTGCAGAACTATGAGCCAATTAAGCCTCTTTTCTTTATTAATTACCCAGCCTCAGGATTTGTTTATAGCACTGCAAGAACAAACTAATACAGGCAGTGTGGATAATAATAATGGTATCACTTACTGGGTGCTTACTATGCTCTAGGAACTGTGCTGATGAAGCACTTCCACGTACTATCATACTTAAGCATGGAAACAGTTCTGTGAGGTAGGTATTACCAAACTCATTTTTACATAGAAAATGAAGACTCTGGGATTTGAAATAATGTCTATCAGACTCCAAAGGTTTGCCACTGTATATTACTATCTCAAAAGCAAATAAGTGGATGTGGGGAAATTTCGGGTGGTGGACTAAGTTTAACAACACTTATTATTTTCTTTATCACCACTTTGACATAGCTTGCAGTTTTCTAAAATCATGTATAAATTTCTCTGGCTGGGACAGTTATTCTTCAGGTAAACTGTTTAATGAGACCTCTATCTTACAGAATCATATGGCCTTTGAAAATACGTTTTAGTTTATTCAGAATATTAAATTTCAAGACAGCAGTGAGGGTTAAAGACAATTGACACTGTGACCTGGCTAGTATTTTGGACAGGGAAGGATAGGTGGCCTTCACAGAAGGAATAGGAGTTAGAAAATGTTAACTCTCAGGGACAGCCTGAGAGAAGATAGGGCAGCATATATAATTAAAAAGGGATTAATATCTAGAATATAGAAGGAACTCCTATTAATTAGCAAGGATAACACAGGCAAAGTGCATGAATAAACAATTCACAGAAGGGGAAAAAATAACCAAATGACCAATGAGTGTATGAAGAGATGCAAAACCTTACTATAAATCAGAAAAACGCAAATGAAACAACCCAGCCTGTGGTCTTCCCACCAAAAACATGTCACAATTTTTGGTTAAACTAATACCCAGTGCTTATATTATTATTCATATAGATGATTATATTTTATTTGATTCATAGCTTTCAAAAACAGCTTTATTGAAGTGTAATAGACAACACAATACTTTGCACATTTAAAGTAGAAAATTTAGTAAGATTTGTTATGTGTTTACCCCCATGAAACTATTACCACAATCAAGACATTGAATATACGAATCCCTCAACAGTTTCCTCGTATGCCTTTGTAATCCCTCTTCACTGCCTATCACCCCTTAGGCAGCCACTGATATGCTTTTTGTTGTATAGATTAGCTTTCATTTTCAAGAATTTTGCATAATGCTGTTACAGAGTTGTGACATGTTGCTGCACTTCACAGCAATTTTATTTTTTTAATTGCTGAATTGTATTACATTGTATGAATGTACTACAATTTGTTTATCCTTTCATTCACCTGTTGGACATTTGGGTTGTTTCTTGTTTTTGGCCATTACAATTAAAACTGTTATGAACATTCATGCACAAAATTTTGTATGGGCATGTTTTCATTTCTCTTAGGTAAGTGGCTAGCAGTGAAATGATTGTATCATATGGTAGGCAGATAGATGTTTAACTTTTTAAGAAACTGCCAAACTGTTTTCCAAAGTGTTGTATTCTTTTGTATTTTTATCAGCAGTGTAGGAGAGCTCCAATTCTTCCACATCCTCACCAACACTTCACATTGTCAATCTTTTGTCTTTTTAATTTTAAACATTCTAACCAGTGTGTATTTACATCTTGTTACAATTTTAATTTGTGTTGCTCTAATGACTAATGATATAATGATATAATATATCATTTACTATATATAATATATTAAAAATATTTGCAAATATGTTACTATATATTTATAAATACATATTTTCAAATATATTATTTATAAATAATTATATATTTATAACACATAATATATAATTTGTGTTGCCCTAATGACTAATGATAACATCTTTTCATGTTATTTGCCATTTATGTATCTTTTTTAGTTAAGTGTACATTGAAATTGTTTGCTCATTTAAAAAAATTGGATATTAAAAATTTTCTTATGGTTGATATTTAAGTTATTTATTCTGAAACAAGTCGTTTATCAGATCTATGATTTAGAAATATTTTATCCCTGTTTGTAGCTTGTCTTCATTCTCTTAACTTCTGAAGCTTTTGAAAAGCAAAGTTAAAAATTTTGATAAAGTCCATTTTATTACTTCTTTTATAGATCATGTTTATGGTAGTGTATCTAAGTAATCTTTGCCTAATTAAAGGTCACAAAGATTTTTTTCCTATGTTTTCCTGTAGAAGCTTTATAGCTTTAGGTTTACATTTAGGCTTAAGATTCATGTTGGATTAATTTCCATATATGGTATGAAATATAAATCAAAGCTCTTTTTCTGCATATGGATTATGATGGACTTTAGGACATGCTTTCCCAAAATATGGCACGGTGGCATCTGACAAGACAGCAGAACCAGGCCACAGAAACTAGAAAGAATTAATCTTGTTCTTTCTCCCCTGAAGCCAGCCATAAACTTGGCTGACTTCCCCTGAAATTACATCATAATGTCTGATTCCAGAGGGGTTCTCCCTATATCCAGAGGAAGAGAATGTCCTTATCTTTGAAGACACAGAGACAATGGTAAGAATGTAACAAACAGGACTTGCTAAGTTCCCCCCAGTTTATTACCATTAGGCCATATCCTTCTGTACTCCAATCATCCTTCTGCACGACTGTCCATAAAATACACAGGTTTCATAAAAATATACAGATTTCTCTGTTTCTTTGGGTCTGCATTTCTGAAGGTTCCTGTGTCACATAGAACGTTTATAAATTTTTATGCTTTTCTCTTGTTAATCTGTCTGTTGCTATAAGAGTTTCAGCCGTGAGCCTAGCGATGGGTGAGGAAAGGTACTACTTTTCTCCCCTTCCATGGCCAGTTGTTCAAACATTATTTGTTGAAAAGACTTTCTATTCTCCACTGAATTTCCTTTCCATTTTTTCAAATAAAAAATCTGTTTCTGTGTAAATGTGAGTCTACTTCTAGCTATCTATTCTATTCCATCCATCTATTTACGTATCTTGTTGACACCAATATCATACATCTTTCATAAATCTTTAATGTGGGTTTTTTTTTTTTTTTTTTGCCTTCACAACAAAGTTTATTATGAAAATAAGCTGGTATGGGGACAAGAAAACAGACAAACACATTTTGGTTGGGTGACTCAGGCTAAGTAGTGCAGCTTCTTCATATTAGTGCCATACTTCCTAAGGGCAGGAGTCAAGATTCCCATGGTTCGGGTGTACGTGTGGTCTTTGTTCTTGTTTCATGAGCTGTTAGGAGCTTTACCCTTCATTTTGTAGTGCTATAAGGCATAGTTGGCAATATTTGAGATGAATTCCTGGGCAGCTAAGGAGCTGAACTGAATTATTTGTGAGTCAGAGGCCTCAAAGCCAAGACCACTTAGGTAGTAACCAGTTACTGCCTGTGGATTGGTAGATGTGTAATCCTCCAGCTGCCTGGAAGGAAGTCCATCAGAGGCATGATGGACACCTCACTCCCCCAGCCCCAGCCTCCTTGCTGTCCCCACAGGGCTGACCTTGTTCTCTGTGGCTGTGGGAAGCATAGCAGGGCTGAGGCAATGGAAGCCTGTGCTCTCAGCCAAGAATTTTACTGTAGCCTTATGATGAGTTTTGAAATCAGGAATTGTTAGCCCATCAACTTTGTTCTTTTTCCAAATTGTTGTTGCTATCCTAGGTCCTTTGCATATACAGTGAATTTTAGAATCAACTTGTAAGTTTCTACAAAAATTCCTGGTCAGATTTTTCATTGAATTTCATAACTCTGTAGATCAATTTGGGAGAATTGATACAAAATATATTTCTTTACTTAATTAGATCTTTAATTTCTCTCAAGAATGTTTTGAAGTCTTTACTGTACAAGTCATTCACATATTTGATTAGATTTATTCCTAGTTCATCCTCTTCTGCTTCTTTCAATTAGTAACATGCATTTATGTTTCCTCCATGTCTTTTTAAGACTTGGCAGTTTATTTCATTTTACTGCTGAATTGTATTCCAATTGTCTGGATGTACCAGTTTATTTATCCGTTCACCTACTGAAGGACATCTTGGTTGCTTTAGTTTTGGCAATTATGAATCAAGCTGGATAAACTTTTTTATGTAATTTTTTTGTGTAGACATATATTTTCACTAATTTAAATAAATACCAAGGATCGTGATTGTTGGATTGTATGGTAAGAATATATTTAGTTTTGTGGAAAACTGAAAAACTATCTTCCAAAGTGGCTGTACCATTTTGCATTCCCACCAGCAGTGAATGAGAGTTCCTGTTGGTCCACATCCTCATCAGCATTTGGTGGTATTGATGTTTTTGATTTTAGCCATTCTAATAGGTGTATAGTGATAACTCACTGTTTTAGTAGCAATTCCTGAATGTTGTATGATGTTGAACATCTTTTTATATGATTATTTGCCATCAGGACTTTTTTATGGCACATAATATGGTGTGTATTTTGTGCACTTGAAAAGAATGTGTATTATGCTTTATGCTTTTGTTGGATGGAGTGTTCTCCCAGAGATTACTGTGTTTTGCCATCTAATGTCCAGTGTCTTGAAAACCATTGTTTCATATATTTTGTCTTTTCTTGGTTTGTTTCAGGTGGTAGAGTAAGAGGCCTAGTCTTTGTTAATCCAGCTTAGCTGGAAACTGAAGGTCTCTTTTGTCAACTTTTTCTTTCTCTTGAATAAATATTTATTGGTTTCCTTAGTACTCATAACTAATTTATCCTCAAATTTAATGTTAGAAATGTAAATTTCCTCTCCATGTATTCAGACACATCATGAAATCTATCAGTTTAATATTTCCCTTAGGGCTATACTTTCTAAAGCCTTCCTTCCTCCTCTTTCAATGTAGACAAGCTGCTGTCTTTGTCTTTGCTACATGGTTGTTGTTAACCAATATTCTACACATTTCTGTTAACTAATTTCTGTTACCTAATATTCTACACATTTATGTTAACTAATATTCTGTTAACTAATATTCTACATATTTACTTCTTCACTCTCTGGTGTTTTCTGGGCCTCTTATATTCCTTTACTTGGTTTACTCTCTAGTTGTGGTGGAACACATCTTTGAGTAGCTTCCTAAGGATAGATGCATGAGACATATATGTTTTGAGAACTTGTAGGATCGAAAATGCCTTTACTCTACATTCTTATTTGCTTTCAAACTTGGATGGTTATAGAATTCTAGGTTGGAAATTAATTTCCCTCAGAATTTTAAGATATTGTGCCATTTACCCCTAAGTTAAGTATTATTAGTTAAGTATTACCCTGAGTTAAGTATTGCTATTGAGAAGTCTGATGACATTCTAATTTCCTTTTTTTTTGTTTGCCATCTGTTTTACTCTTTGGAGGCTTTTAGGATTTTTTCTTTATTCTTAATATCATGAAATTTTTCATGCTCTCCAGTACTAAACTATTTTTAAATCTAAAAATTTATATTTAATTTCTGCAATCATAATTCTAATTTTTCAGGAGATTTTTTTCTCTTTTAATATTTCTTCTTTATTACATTCTATTCTTGTTTCATAAATTAAATATCATATTTCTTTCGGGATATTAATTTCATCATTTAAAAGTTTTATGATTTTCTGTATGAACTATTTCCTCTGAGCTCCATTTTTCTTTTTATTAATTTTTTTCATAATAATCTATATCAAATATATATATTTTCAAATATCTGGTAAATTTTGCCTGTTCTTAGTTAAAAATGAGGGCTTAATGAGATGAGTGAAAGCTGTGTGTGTGCATGTGTGCGTGAGTGTGCGTGTGTGTGTTTGCCTGTGCCTGAAGGGTCTGCCAATTGAAGGTCTTCTCTTTAGGCTGTTTTGGTGGGGAGTGTGCTGCTTTGTTGTTCATACTTAACTTTGTGTGGTTCTTCTCTTTATACATGGTCAGTTTTCTCAGATGGGAGTTGTTTACCTTCCCGTCTAGAGGTTATAAGGCTCACTGCTAGCACATAAGGGGTCAAGTCAGGGAGGGCTCAAGTAGTCTCCGTATTCAGTATCTAGAATTTCACACAGTATGCTTTACTGCCCTCGAATGTGCTGGACAACTCCTAGTACAAAGTTCCTGTGGTTCAACCTCTATAGTCTTTTGCTGTGGTGATAGAGGGCATCTAATATTTTAGCTGCTTTTTTTATACAGACTGATAACCAGTTCTTTCATTTTCAGTCCCACTAGCACTCCAACTTTAGGGCTATCTGATAGACTCAACTTTGTAGCCTTTTCCTGGTTCTTTAAGGCTCACATCTTGTCTTTTTCCTGCAGGCATTTAGTTTTCTCTTGTCTTCTAAGTCAGTCATTATAAGTTTATGTGCTTTCTGCTTTCCAAAATTTAATTAGCATCTCTCTTTTTTCTGTTTTATCCTCCCTTATTCTCTTTGTTCTGTGTGCTTCTAACTTTAACATATCCTTTCAATGGAATTTTAAGGTGTTTGCATCAGGGAGAAGAAATGAATGAATGAATGATGTTATTTTTTGTTTAAATTTTTTTACTGTGAACGTAACAAATACACTGAAAAGTACAAAAAAATTCACCGATTTTCACAAAATAACCATCCACATTAAGAAACAACATTGCCAATCCACTAGAATCTCCCTTCGTGCCTGAAAACACTTTTGCTGTAAGAGTCTTCATCTCTTCACAATAAGTGTAATTTTAATGCACCTCAAATATTCTGAACCTTATTCTTTGGTCTCCTGAGTGTGTCACTTAATAAACAATCCAAATTAATCCACTTTCTCTATATTTTTCTGGTGTCCATTTGTGTGGAAAAATATTAAATGTTGATGTGTAGCAAAATATACTAGATCTTACTAAGTAAGCTTTACCTCAGTTAGCAAGTATAATGTTTTGTTAAGAGATATTTGTTTGCAGGCACAACCTGGCTTTATCTAAAAGAAACTTTAATTTATAAAATTATTCCTCCATTGAGATATTCATTCTGTAAGATGAATATGATTTCTTTTTTGTGATTTTAGAAGGTACTGGGGAACACTGAAGTTAGACTGTGGCATAGAGCTAGTATAAAATAAGTTGAAAAGTAATATTTCTTGATAATATCATTTATTCTCCACTTACTAAAAGGCCAACAGCCTTCCTGTACAAAGGCCATAGTTTTCTGTGAACCAGAAAAACCATAAATTTTACCAGCTGGTTTTAACTGAGAAGAAATATCAAGAAATTCCTCCTGTGGGCTCTATAAATGCTGAGAGAGTAGACTGATACGTGAAATATAATAAGTGCAGTTATTCATGCTTTTTCCCCCTCTCAAACATGTCCTAATGATTTGTTATTCTACTCCATTCGTAAATACCCATGAAGCAGAGTCTCACTACGAGAAAGGCCTGCTGTTGTTTCTTACATTAAGTGTCAACTGACTTGAATATTTTGGGGCACATTAATCTTTGTTTGGCACCTAAGCAGAAAAAACATTAATGATTTAGCATATGAAAGGTATATTGGTTATCAAATTTTGTCTACACATAGTTTCTTTTTTTCTCCTTCAGGAAATATATTGAAATTGATATTCTTTTTAGAATTTTACTCTCTATCTGTAATCTGTAATTTTACTCTCTATCTGTAATCTATAAAAGATAAACAACAGTCAATCTTCCTTTTCATGTGTAACAATGGGAAATTTGTGCAACCCATGAGGCATTCTTCTGCATGAGAGACAGGATGCTGGATGAAGTCTCCAAAATCTTCTAGCTCCAGTACCTGCTGTGTCTTATGCAATCTCCAGCAGTTCTGTATTGCTTTTTTTCCTATTTAAGAGTGTTAGTTATGGAACTGTAACACCCCCAAATCTAATTTCAGGGAAAACAATTTGTATACACATTATTGTGAAGATTTTTAAACCTGGCTGACCATTAGAATCTCCTAGGGGAGTTTGTTGAATAGATTCCTAGGTTCTGCTACCAGAAAGCCTGAGTTTTCCAGTCATTTTGGATAAAGCATTTGGTTTCTGCTCCTGTAATCGTGTGGAGAAAGGGACTTTTCACTGTATCTTCCCAAATTTGGAAATTCAAATATCATTTTCATCACATTTCTTCTCTGTTTCAGAGTAGTGATTTTTAAGCACTAGCATTTTTTCAAGGAAGGAACATGTATAGACACTTTAGGAATGTGGGGCTCAATGAGAGAAGTGTAGGCTAGAGAGTACAGGCCACTAGAGTCTTTTGATATTAGATCTCCTAGCAGCCACTGGGCAGTTAAGATAATTGGAATAGAAATTCAGAAAGAGGGCAAAGGGCATCTAAGAGAAAGCTGTTATGCCTTTCTAACTCTCTCCTTACTAAGCACAGACGTATGTGTGTATTCACTCATCTCTCACCTCAGCCAGCTGCTTGAGAGGTTCTGCCCAAACAGCTGGAGGCAACTCCAACCATCCATCAGTGTGGCAGCTCGGTATTCTCCGCAGGCCTGCTCTGTGGGATTTAGGTTAACTCGAACGAAGTCAGTGGATTAATTTATGGGTTAATTCATGACCAACGAAACATTTGAAAATATGAGGCTGAGGAAAGCACACCTGGAATGAGCATCAGGAGACAAAAGTTCTAGCTTTAGTTCTGTCATTTATTAGCAGCGTGACTTCCTTAATGTCTCTGGACATTAGGGTTTTTTTGTTGTTGTTGTTTACTCAAGGAAGCCTGCAATAGATAATTTCTTGGATCCCATTTAGCTCTCAGTCTATTAGTCTGAGAGGGCTGAGGCTGAGGCAAGGAGGTGGTTTCTGATTTAGTTCTATTGCCTGCTATTGTCAAGTATCTGTTAACCAAACTCCCCTGACCCCTCCCCTGTTTTTTTTTGGGATGGAGTCTTGCTCTGTCGCCAGGCTGGAGTGCAGTGGTGTGATCTCAGCTGACTGCAACCACTGCCTCCTGGGTTCAGGCGATTCTCCTGCCTCAGCCTCCCTACCAAACCCTTTGATGAGATTATTTCTCTTTGGAAGAAATCAATGTTTTTGATGAGGTTGGCAACATTACTTATACTAAGTATTGGCACACCTTCTTTTTCTACAAACTATAGATTAGTCTTTTTTACGTTGCAAAGTCTAAAAGTAAGAGACTATGATTTGGAAATGGGATGTGAGTTGCAAACTATCACTGAATTCATGCCTGTTTGCATAAGGGTTGAAAATTCTTTTGAAGGATTGAGCAGTTTCCTCATAGAACCCCAAGATACTTGTTTTAGTCTGTTTTATTTTAATATTATAGTTAATAATACTATTAGTATTCTGAGCGATAGATTCATAAGTAATATGTTACATTTATATTCAGGAATAACTAACAGCTCCAACTTAATCTGCTATAAATAAACTGATCTTCCACTCAAAATGTGTCCAATTTTCCATGTTTCCTATCATTTAAAAAGGCATATATTTGTAGTCACGTATAATTCTTCTTTTTCTTGCATCCTCCACATTCTAATAGATGGCCAGTTTTACTTGTTTCTACTCCTGAAATGTTGTTCATCAAACTACTGCCACTGACTCATTACTTCTTGCTTACTCTTGTAATAGACTTACTCTTATTTTCAATCTTTATTGGCATCAATTTTTCCTTTACTGTCACTAGAAGAGGATTTTCAACATATCATTCTGATTACGTCCCTCCCTTGCTTAAAAACCATTAATGACTTAGCATTATTTATAGAATGCAACCCAATCTTTCCAGTGGGACTTTAATTTTTCTTATTTGGACATGGCAGATATTCATACATTTTATCTGATTCCTCTATTTTGTTGTTCCTGAAACCTTGAGTGTTGTCTTTTCATTTCCACTTCTGTCTGGTAAAGTTCTACTCATCCTTCAGGGTCAGGTCAAAAGTGTTCTCCATCATGAATTCTTACCTGATTATTTTATATCCACATAAATCCTCCTTCATCTAAACTCGTCACCAATCTTATTACTTTAATGTTATACAACTCTATATTTTCTTCATTTCTATATTTCCTTCAAAATTAAGGGTTTAATAAGCTTTAGGTAATCTTCAACCCCTGAAACTGATGCAAATTTTACATGTATTTGTGCATTTCTAGTAAGAGTAGCCATATCTTTTACCAAATTTTCAAAAGATTCAATAAACAGAAATGTCTGATAACAGTACTATTTTCTATATTATAAACTCTGTAAAAACATATTTTGTCAATGGAAATTTTAGTATAATGCCTTTAAAACAGGTAATAATTCCTCAATATGTTACATTTAAAAACAGTTTAATTGGAGAATTCTCTAAGTTCATGTTCAGAATCATTCATTGGATTGCTGTTAAAACTTGTTAATGTTTCTAAATAGATCAGATAAGAAGGTTTGCTATATTTTATGAGAACTTTTTATTTGGCTAAGATGCTGTGGGATTCAAACTTTACCTGGGTATGTTGGGATATAATTACAAACCTCTTAAGGGTTTTCAATTATTTTTATGGTGCCTGAATTAGGAGATAGCCTTTGTTATACTTCAAGTGGGGACCTGAGGTCTGAAGCAGATTCAAATATGTTCCAGTGTCTCTGATATGGTTTGGACTAAAACTAGTCTTCGCCCTCTATCTTCCCCTTGCATTCACTGAATCACATCCTGTTAATTTGCATTTCAACACACCATTTGTTTCTCACAAACAAACACCTGAGGAGGCATCCTCACTAGATTAAAGTACCCTCACCCTTTGCAGCAACTTCTCCTATACTTCTCCCCACTTCACTTCCCAGTGGAGTTTAGGGGATAACAAGGCCTGATGAACCAATGTGGAAGCAAGACATGGCTGGTAGTTTACCCATTGATTGGTTTGATTTTTTTTGTCTTAGAAATTAGAGGGTGGGAATCATTTGCAGATTTAGGAAGGGTTTGCCAAGGACAACAGAGCATCATTACAGATGAGGAAGAAAGTCCTGGCAGCCTGAGAGAGGGGTTCCACATACTCTCACTTGTAATTTCTATAAATAGAGAAGGCTGTCTCTGGTATTCAGTGAGCATATTGATTACAGAGACAATCACTCTGTTGAAAAATGCTGTCTCTACTTAGTAGAATATTGCTTAATTTTCAATATTTATTTATATTGCAATATTTACTAGAGTAAATCTAAAGGTTTATAGTATGTTTAGAAATAAAATGCATATACTCGAGAGGAGGATGTTTGAGATTTGTGTGTGTTTGTGTGTATACAAATACACATTCAATACACACAAGCACATACAATCTCATTTAATCTTGACAATAATTGTAAGAGGTAGGTAGCAACAATACTTAGTCCCATTTTTTGTTTTTTGTTTTTTTTTAAAAGGAAACTGAAGCTCAGCAGAATAAAATAACTCAACCAAGAAATCAGAACTAAAATTGAAATCTCTAGTCCTGTATGTGTAATTACAACATATAATAGTAATAACAACTTTCAACTCAGTTATAGTAGTTTGTAACCTGTCGGTAATTTTAGGGGGAGAAAAATCTCTTCTACAAAATGAATAGCACAGGCACTTTACATTTTGGGACAGAAATGCTTGCATGTCCTTTGACAATATGCATACTATTATTTGATAATATGCATAAATATTATTACTATAAATTATTTCAATTTAGAATTAATAAATAAAATGCATGTACCACTATACTAAATGTTATTATTTTGAGTGAAGCAGGCAAGCATCAAGAACGAACTGGCTAGATATTTTTTGTATAAAAGGTTTGGGGGTATTTTTCAAATCTTCTGAGGTAATTCTACACTGCAGCTAGTGCTAAGAACCAGTGGTAGGAAAGGCAAGGTTGGAAGCAACCAGGGCAGGATGCCAAGGGCCTGGTAGTGACAGAAGAAATGGAGAGGCATTTATAAGAAATATTTAAAAAGGAATGGTGATTGAGTTAAGGAAAAAAGCAGAGGGAGAAGCTGATGTTAACTCTATAGTTTCAGTCTGCTAACAGAGTGGCTAATCTTGTCAGTAAGCTGGTTTGATGGAATGGGAGTAGGATAGAAAGACATGAATAGACCTAATTTTGGACCTAAGATAGTAGTAGAGATAGAGTTAGCAATATAAGAATAGAGTTTTCTCTGTCTGAGTGATTTGTTCTAAGCCTTCTTTTGTTAGAGCCATAGTTACAATAATAACATTGTTTTTTTTCTAAATTAATAATTGATGGATGTTTTCTTGTAAATATTCACTTAGGTCTATAAAATACTCTAAATCAGGTAAGTTTGCAAATGCTATCCTATTACTCCTCCCTAGGATGGATGTAAACTCAGTAGATGTGAGGGGAAGGGAGGCAACTGGAGTGGTTTCTTGCCTGGCACAAGGCACCTGTTCATGTTGCCACCCTTAAGTGTGGTCAGATTCTTGGACCATAATCATACTGGCCTTCTTGTGTAGGTAGGATGGAGACTATTTTTAAGTATAATGGCCTCATGATGGGACTTTTATTATTTCTGTTCTTTATGGGGGCCCAGGGTTAAATTCAGGCTGGGTGGGACCCTATGTGTATATTTTGTGGCTACAGACAAAACAGTATAAGGCGTTTTCTTTTGTTCAGTTTCCAGGGCATTTCTGGGAAATCAGACCATGAAGTTTGCCCCAGGAAATTGTTTCTTTGTGGCCAAGACCAGTGTTTACACATTCTCATTGAGGGAATCTTTAATAAGCTGTTCCATTTGCACACACATTGCCCAAAGAAGGTATTTTTACCCTTCTTTTATAAAACCTTAGCATTATAAGAATGTATTAAAACAGCAGCTCCATTGTGAGAAGTTACACAGAGCTGAAGGTTTGAGGCTCTTTTTTAAGAATGCTGCACATGCAAGCATCTAAGATTACTTAATCCTGTAGATTTCATGTCTTTCCCTCATTGGAATGATGGTCCTTTTTTATCTTTGGAGCAAAAAAGTAACACAATGTTTTAAAACTTCTTAGTGTTTTTGTTGGACCTCAAAATAATTTATGAAGAAACTACAGGAAGATAATTTTGCTCAATCTTACCAATGAAGAAGGCGTATCCTTGACCTGGAAAAAGTTAAGAAAACATTCTCAAGGTTCCATATGAGGTTAGCCCCGTCCAGCTAAAAGTAGGGCCTTGGAGAAGAAACTCTGGTTCCTTGAACTTTTTAATGTAAGGAATTGTAAAATATTAGAGTTTGAAGAGGTAAAATACAGTTTTGAAAAGGTCTAATGTCAGTTCAGCAAATTTGGAATGGCTGTGAGAGATAAAGCAGAAAACATTTAACTCCCTTTTTGTGTTTGAATCAGGAATATGACATTATTCACTCAAGGGAGAGGCCTTGAATGGCCTGGCTTGAATGACTTTCTTTTTTGTCTCTACTGATTGTTTTACAATTCAGCTGTATTTTTTTTCTTCATATTTTTCTTCTCTATACTATTTAATGGCCCTTTGTAATATTTACTTCACTTGCTAGCTTCCAAAGATATGGTTGTTTACCATAGGATGATAGGAGGAAAGTCAAGATGAGATAGACACTCCAAACTTTTTTGATTGGATGTTGTTGTATGGCAGGAGAGTGTAGGATTGGAAGAAGAATGGAGAAGATATTATGATATTAGGCCAATATTTATCAATATAATGTTGGGAAATTTTCCTCTTCTAAGTCAGGCTTGGACTGGGACATATACTCTCCTTCCTGGTGGGGTGGGAACTACATGGCTCATAAAATCTCCTAATTCTCTACCTCTTTGAAGTTACTTAAGACTCTAAAATATCTACTGGGGAGAATGGGTCCTATTACTAATAACACACATGATTATATATTTATCATAATTAATGATATTTCTACTTTCTCCTTGTTCCACTTTCTGTTGTTGTCAAACAGATTTGCAAGAGTTCAATGGTGACCCTGACTTATGGTCTATGTAGTATTCTTCCTGTTCACTGGCTTCTGCAATGAGAAAGGCAGGAGAATGTGAATTACATACAAAGTTGTTTACCTGGGACCTGAGGACTGGCTATGTGATTTACATCCCCAATCCATATTTCTGAATTTCCTGATAGAAATGAACTTTTTTCCAATGTACATCTTCTTCACTATACAGTAAAATTAAAGATTAACAAGTTCCCTTCCCTCTAGTTTGATGTGATTAGACATCATACTAGTATATTGTAGATAAGTGGAGATTTCCATTCTTCTAATTATCTATTACTAAAAATTCTCTCCCTGTGCTGTGCTGTGAGAATACATGGTTCACCAACTGTCTCCTGATTTTGATTCATTATCTCCCTCCCTTCTACATTCTTTCTTTCTTGTCTTCCTTAATTATTAATTGAGCACATACTATGGTATAGGAATCTAAGATGTTTAGAACACACAAACAGACACATATATATTTTGTTTGCATATAGAAAAATAGAGATTAAAAAGGAATAGAAATGGAAGTTTCAACAACTTCTTTTATATATAAGCAACTCAAAGCACAAGAGAAATGGAGTATAACGAATAGTCTTTTGTCTAACTGAATTTCAAAAACAGCCTAGGTTATGTTGCATACTACAACTAATGAAAATATTGCCCATGGTAGGTCCCCCAACTTACTGATATAATTTCCATCAAGACTCATGGCAGTTTTATGTAAGCACTTGTAAGGGGGAGACTCTTAAATACTACTACTGTTCTATATCTAAGGGGCTAAAGTACTTTCAGGAAAGACTTTTTAATCTTGTGTTTGAAAAACGTAAAATGAGGTGATGACTGGCAAATGAGAGCAAGCCTGTTTAATATTAAGATTATGACGTAAATTGACAAAAGCCCAAGCATTCCAAGTTCTAGTTGCTAGGCACCTTGTCCTTGCTCCCATCTGAGTATAATGATGTATTGTCAGTCTTAGCTGAGGTACAAAAGGGTTATTAGACTTTCGAGTCCATCTGCTACCCATGCAAAGGAAATAATTGAATGAACACTGCCTGCTCTTTTCCTTGGTTTCTTTCCACCTTAATTATAGTTCATCTGGGCTATGTGTGTACTTGCTGCCTTGAGTAGAACATTTTCCAGGACTGTAAGAAAGCAGAGTGAAAGCTCAGTAAGGGAATTGAAGCAGAATTTGCAGTTACAGCTTGGGCGAAGGGGTCATCTGGTGACTTACCCAAGCAATCAAACCAACAGCACGGGCTACCCACAGTTCATGTAGTTTCAATGGCAACTATTGCCAAGCTATTTTCATGGAGCTTTTCAATTCAAACTTGGTCCTAGTTTTTGTTTTAAAATATTTGTGAGTGTGTATATATATGCTTTTTGTTGAGATTGCTACATAAGGGTGTATTTCTTTTTGAATGATAGAAATTGCCTTTCATTTTTATTTACCTATCCTGTTTTAGATCAGCGGTCAGCCCTGTTTTCTGCTGGGATAAACCTTGCAGAAGATCTCTTCAGGCACAAAGTGACACAGGCATATCATGCACCTGGGTCTGTGGCCTAGAAAAGATAGACTCTGGGTGTTGTGCAGCTCCCTGTGAGTTAGGTAACTTCATCTTTTTCTCTACACTCAATTTGAGACTCATTAAGATTAGTATACCACAAAAATTGCTCCTCTAAGAATATGCCAAGTGGCTTCAGAATAAGTGACAGAATTTAAATTCCAAAACTCCAAGGAAGTCTTTCCTTCTCCAACTCTTTATAAATGCTTTCATTATGTGTCCAGAGTGGCTTTTTCTTATGCTTACTCTGTGCAACCAGGACTATTTAAAACAATCTTTTGTTTAAAACACAACTGTCTTGTTGCATTAACTGATACCCCCCACCCTATGCAGTATCAAATATATTCTTTCCTTTTGGGTCTGATTTTGTGTTTTGCAAACCTGAGAGCATAAAGGGACACACTTTGGCTTCTTTAAATAGCATATAGTTAAGAAATGTGAACAAGCCATTCGCAATGAATGTAAGTGAGAATACATTCTGCTTAGTGTTCGTGGGTCTAACTTTCATTATTTTTACAGCTAAAAAATTTTTATTAGTATATTTCTTATTCATTTTAAGAAGCATTTTTTTCTCAAAAAATTAAAAAATTTGATTTGAAATACAAATTTGTCAGTATCAACTGGATTTCTTACAACAGCCAACAGTAGATGATGGCCCTGGTCTGCATTTGGTTTCCAGGAGTGCTGGTGTATGTGCTAGTAAGGATTAAAATGGTGCACTGGGAATACATTAGTAGTTCCCCAAACTGTCAAATTGTAAGAATTACCTAGGCCTCATTCTCTAGAGATCTGGACCGGGGAAGGGGTAAAGCTGGGAATTTATACTTTGATTTACTCAATTGATTCTGATATGCAGGCCAATTTGGGAACTACTAAAGAGACTGTAAGATTTTGTTCCTCCTCTGTAGTTCTAAAATTCTGTGACTTTATCACGTTTCTAGAAATTCAGAGCTAGAAAGTTCTTACAGCACATTTAAACTAAATACCTCATTAAAAATAAAACATTTTTAGAATTATAGAAAGTGCTAAAAATGAAAAATGGATATAAAAAAGAAAAAAGAAGAAGAAAAAATCTTTAATTTCTATTTTCACCACCTACATATAACTATACTTATGCTTAGATAATTTTTCTTTTTTACTCTTAGAAATGTATATCTTAAAAAATGGTAGCATGCGGTAAATATATGTATACATATGTATGTTTATAACCCATACTCAATATATTGGGAACATTTTCCATATCATTAGAAATTCTGTAAGGTTACTGAGTCAATAGTTCAGCTTTAACACAATTATCTTAATGATTTTCTTATTATTGGTAACTAAGGTTATTTTTCTTTTTTTTCCCTCCTATAAGTGCTGCTGAATTAATAGCTTGATTGAAAATTCTTTGTGCACATCCTTGATTATTTCTTTAAGATAAATTCTCAGAAGTTCAATTTCTGGAAATATAGCGTGATGGCTGGGAGCATGGACTCTGAGCCATATAGCCTGGATTTGTATGTAGGTTTTACCAATCATTAATTGTGTGAACTTAGGCAAGGTTTAGTGCCTTGGTTTCTGCATGTATAAAATTGGGCTATATATAGTACTTATGTCATAATATTGTTGTGATGATTAAATAAGCTAATATACAAAAAGCACTTAGAACAATGTACGGGGCACAGTAGGAGCTAAATGTTGGCTATTATTATTCCGGCACTAAAGCAGTGTACGTCTGAGCTTTTTGAGAGTTATTGCGAATCTTCCCTCCAGAAAAGCTGTAGCATTAATGGTCCCACCAGAAAGTTTGGAGGCCACTTTGTTACATCCCTACCAACACTGCCAACTTTTTTTCATTTCTAGATGAAGAAAATGAAGTACAGCAAAATCAAGTTATTCGGCACAGGCCTCCAGGCACCGAGAGATTTGGGACTAGAATACGGCTCCATCAACAAACTTACCCCAACTCCACAAACTTACCCTTATCACAGTAACATATTAAGAATTTTATATTTGCACATTTTAATGCACCTTGTTTGGTAGGGCTGATAGGAGTTAAGACTTTTTTGCCCTCTGGCAACATTGTAACTGTGAGAGCAATGGAACAATAAAGGAGTCATTATTCTCCAGTGTGCTATGTGGTTGATTGCAACTTAGACATTTTCACTCTCAGAAACAGAAATTGGCATTTATAAATATTTTTAGGAAAAAATCTCCCTGAAAATGTATAATATTCACCTAAACTTTATTGTTCTCTAAAAGTGAAACAAAAATGGGTCTTATCAATGGGTCACTAGAGGGCACTGTGACTCTTCAAGTTCTCAAGTGGTACTGTTTGAAAAATTCTCCGAAAGGTATTTTGTATTTCAGTGAGATTTTCTCTGGCATCCAGAAAAGTATAGTCAAATATGAGGAGTTTGAGAGGTGCATAGAACCTGATTGTGTATGAGCTGATTAGGAGGTTACACTTTTTGGTAACAGGAAAACCCAAGTCGTAGGAGTTGTTAAAATGTGAAAATGGTATGTTTTGATCTACCTTTTCAGCTCAAGACAGCATTTTCAGCTAGCAACTTCTCATTGCTTTTCCACTTTGGAATATTTTATTTTACAGCTGTGTCTGTAAGCATGACTTAAGTCAACACATGACACTAATATTTATGAACTATGCATCACATATTTCACTATAATGAAATCACATTATAGTGATTTTAAAGCACTGTTAATCATTATATAAAAGATTCTTCCCCTACCAGTGACCTGGGCCTTTAGCAGTACTTTAGAATGTACCTGAAAAAAATAAAAATAAAATACTTATTTTTACTCTGTTAAATATTGTGCTAAAAAGAAAACTATTCTTGCACCCATGATGATATTTTTCACTTGACTGCTAAGCTTGGTCCAAGTTAGCAAAATTGATAAACAGCATTGCTTTACCTTTCAAAATAACTTCCTGAAGCATTCACATACTGAGTAGTGTATCAATTAGCATCTTTAACAACAATTTAAGCTATGATTTCCATTTACACAACATAAAACCCTAAGAACATTAGAAGTGGTAGTTGCTGGTTTAAATTTGTTAAGTGATTTACCAAATTTTGTCTTTTATATATTTGTTATTTGTAGTAGGTTGTTGAGGAAAGAAATCCACAAACCACTAAGTTTGAGTTTGTTCTACCCTTATTAAGTAGAGTTGGTTTAATTGAAGAGGGTTCTTATAAAGCTTTTAACAACCTGATGCTGGGTTTTTGCCTTAAAAAACAAATAAGATAAAAAGACTCAGGCTGGACGCAGCGGCTCACGTCTGTAATCCCAGCGCTTTGGGAGGCCAAGGCAGATGAATCAAGAGGTCAGGAGTTCGAGACCAGCCTGGCCAAATGGTGAAACCCCATCTCTACTAAAAGGTAGAAAAAATTAACTGGGTGTAGTGGCGGGCGCCTGCAATCCCATCTACTCGGGAGGCTGAGGCAGGAGCAATGCCTGAACCTGGGAGGCGGAGGTTGCAGTGAGCTGAGCTCGTGCCACTGCACTCCAGCCTGGGCAACAGAGTTGAGACTCCGTATCAAAACAAAACAAAACAAAAAGATAAAAAGACTCTTAAACTCTTAATTTCTTCTCCTCCTCCTCCTCTCTGGAATCCAATCTATAAAAAATCACTGTAGTCCCAGTTACATGGGAGGTTGAGGTGGGAGGGTCGGTAGGACCTTGAACCCAGAAGTTTGAGTCCAGCTTGGGCAACATAGGGAGAACCCCTCCCTTAAAAAATATCAGCAAATCAGTCATCCAGGTGGATTGATTTTCTTACTTAGTAACCAAAATCATCTTCCACAACAGTTCACCTGCCCTGTTCCATCATTCCCTGAATTCAGAGTTTATGTTTGGCTAGATTATTTAATTCCTCCCTACCTTCTTTCTCTCAATAATCAGTCTAACAGGCTGTAGGGCTCTATGCCTCCAACTGTGTGTACATTTACTATCTTTCTTTCTAGAGTGATATTTTCTAAAAATAGCCAAATCTTGCAATATAGCATCTTACTGTACATACCTTGGGTTCAAGTCACGTTTCTGTATCTGAAAGGTTCATTCCCTTTGCTGTAAGGTAGAAGATTTTTAATAGTGGTGGCAAGTCCTCCCGTCTGTATCAGTTTTACAGTATGATTGATGGAAAGTGAAATAAGGGCAGGGTGGGTGTGCTTTTTGTCGTCTAGGCTGAGGTAGCACTGAAATTGCCTCTGGTATTGGTGGCCTGTTTACCTCTTTTTTTTTTTTTTTTTGAGACGCAGTTTTGCTCTTGTTGCCCAGGCTGGGGTGCAATGGTGTGATCTTGACTCACCACACCCTCAGCCTCCCGAGTTCAAGTGAGTCTCCTGCTTCAGCCTCCTGAGTAGCTGGGATTACAGGCATGTGCCACCATGCTCAACTAATTTTGTATTTTTAGTAGAGATGGGGTTTCTCCTTGTTGGTCAGGTTTGTCTCAAACTCCTGACCTCAGGTGATGGCGATCCGCCTGCCTTGGCCTCCCAAAGTGCTGGGATTACAGGTGTGAGGCCTGTTCATCTCTTAATGGTCCCATGCAGACATGGAGCTCACTACCTTAAATATCAGTTCTTTTCCTACTTTGGCACTCAGATCAAATCCACTTGTGCCCCCTTTCCACAACATGGTAATCATAGCTAACATTATTGATTATCAATATGTATGGCAGGCTAAGCACTTCATATTTGCATATTAGTCTTCATCATACTTTCTTGGCCTAAGCAGGACTGGCAACGTGTTCTTTGAAAATCCAAAATGGAACGTATTTCCAGAAAAGTTGTAGGCAGTAACTGAAAATCGCTTGGATGTCAGTGACTTTCAGAATGACCCCAGGACTTCCTTCATTACACTTAACAAATAATATTTTGGGGAAGGTATTATAGAAGTAGAATATATGTGATGGGAGTCTCTTAAAATATTAAACACCTGTTTTTTTCGAACCCTCAGAAATTAGTTTCCTTGCAGCCTTTCCACCATTATCATTCCTGAGAAGGAAACACTGCCTAGGGAAGAGGAAGACGATTGTAAGAAAGCCTAGGTAAGACCAAGTAAGCAAAGCGAATAATCAGACAAGCCTGTGGAGACTTCTCCCACAGGGGTAAACTTGGGCAGGTGGGATAGGTGATAAACAGTGGAGGTATTTTGGACCTCATTACAGGGGAAAAACCTGACATCCAGGAGGGGAATCAAGAAGAATCCTTACTGGGCTTGGGAGAAATTCGCACCGGCGCAGGATTTGCGTGAGGCTGCTCAGGCACTGGAAAGACCGCGCTGCGCAGGCTCACAGATCACGTGGGACAGCCCCAGTGAGGCGCGGCCCTCCGTTGCCACGCAGGTGCGTTGCAGAACCTGTGCTGCGGCGGCGCTCGGTCAGAGGTAGGGGACTAGCTGTGCGCTCGCGGGGCGCAGGGGAGCCTGGGAACAGTGGGGTTCAGTTCGGGACTGGCAATCCGCTGGATAAAGGACACCCTAGAAGTGTCCTGTTGCGCCTGCTGGGGCCCAAAAGCCGCTTGAGCCCAGCACGATCTTGGTGGATTTCCGAGCACTCAGATCAAGGCCGGAGATGGCGGCCGAGTGCTGTCTATGAGGCCCAGGAGTGGGCTGTGTCGCCTCTCGACGAAGCCTCCAGTACCCCAAAATGCCCACGATTATCCAGAAGTTACTCTAACTTCTGGAGTTATGGGAGTATGTGTGAGTTATGGGAGTATGTGTGTTACATCAGAAAAAACAGGAGTGAGGTTTACTTTTCTTCCTAACGCCACTGAACATGGGAATTGAAAGCCACATTATATCAGTTATAGCTAAGAAAGGAGCCACATTTTTATGAAACACTGGAGTGTAGTGTGTACTTTTCAGTCTCACAAAGCACACTGTGTTTTTAAAAACAGAAATGTAGAATGAAAAAGTTAAGTTTCATCTGGGGCGGGGAACCGCAAGTCCTATTAACATTGGATATTTTCTTCCACAAAGTACACAATTGTATTGCAAAATTGGGGTCATACGTTATGTACAATTTTTGGTCCCAATTATACTTTATGCTTTGTTTTGAAAAATTTCCCAATGTTTCAAATATTCGGTGGCTAAAACTTGACTGCACTGTTCACCTTCCTCCTTTCTTTTCTCAAATGTTTCTTCTGGCCTCTTTACTGCCGCAACTGTCTCCTTTATACCTCTCCTGGGTACATCAGGCTTCCTCTTTTTCAGTCATGCTTGCATTTTGGGAAGGTTTTTTAGTTATGTAGCCACCATTAAGTACTCAGAGACACTGTTGCCTTGTATATATTCTGCTCCATCTGTGAATCAGTGCCTCATTCATAAATTGAATTGGGATTAGGAACCAACAGGCAAGGTGGCTTGTAATTCTGTATATTGAGGATATTTTTGAGAACTAATTAATAAGAGCAGTCTTACTGGAAAAAATTTCCAGAACCACAGCAAACCGTATTCTCTATTCTTGTAGGCAAGTCATAAATAAATGTTATTGGTGGAAAGAAGAGGGAGGATGGTTTTGTTGTGATTAACATATCATGACCATGAGAAATGTCCACAGCTGTTAGAACATGCTCTACTAAGAATCTTTCTCCACCTATATAGAGAAGGCAGCTCCTTTTACTAGTGAAAAGTTTATTTTTACTATATTTTTGAAAAATTTCTGTTTATTTTTATATTATGTCTTCAACTTAAGATGCACCTTACCCTCTGACTGGTGTCTCTGTCTATAGTCAATATTTTAAAATCTTGAGGTGAGTTTTACTAACATAATTGTATTTTTGACCTTGACTTTAATTTAGATGAGGAAATGAGTCTAGAATGAATAAATGACTAATTTTAGTGGTAATTATTTAAGATGAGGTCCAGTTGATTATTTCTATATTTTAAAACTTAAAGATACCAGGTTTTTTGTTTGATTATTTAAGTAAGAGTTTATAAAAATATTTTGAAATTACTTCTAAAGAATGAAGCAGGCATTAAAAAGGGAAATATATTCCTCCCCTTCCCCCATCACAAAGTATACCCTTCCTATAACAAATCCAGCAAAAATTCAAATTTGTAAATTTGCCTGATATTGAAGGGAAATAATTTTGGGTTTGAAATCTTAGACAATGATTATTTGCTGGGAATATATGAAGATGGAAGGATAAACAACTAGGAGGAAACGTTTGCTTTAGAAATGTTATTTTAGGCTTCTCCCTATCTTTGCCTTTTTACTTTCCTGATAAAGGAGAAATGCTATTGTGAATTCTATTAGGTTCATTTATAGTATGTAAAATTATTCTCAGACTCGGCCCTTATATAGCAAATTACATTCTGGAGGTCATCTTGGAAAGCCATATTCCAGGCATAGCTAAGGAAATACAATTATTTTATAGCAATTAGGAATTTAGAGCCATGGTACCCAAACTGAGAGCACTGAATAAAAAGAACTTGGAAGATAATTAATTTAGCTTAGGCTGAGAAGACTCTTAGTATAAACAGCCTCTGGCTATGCTCAGTTTAAGTTTTACATATTAGGGAAAAAGCACATGTATTTTACCTGAATTAGGTACTACACGTGATTGCTTAAAGATTAGATATACTGCCATATCTATGAAATGGAATAAAAGTCTGCTTGGTCTGGAGGGTCTCCCATACAAAGATAGGACCTTTCTGATGGTAGTTAGGTTATGAGAAGAAATTGGAAAAAAGGAGAGGCTGCTCTATATGTATATAATATCACAGGATGAAGCAGAAAAAATAATTCTGCAATATATTATAAATGTAGAGAACTATGTGTTGAAAAAATCCTCTAAATTATAATGTAAGAAGGAAAGTTAAGATTAATAGTAACTTTCATCCTTAGGAAAACACATTTTTCTAATAGTAACTTTCATCTTTAGGAAAACAGATTTTTCTTCTGTATTACTTGATATCTGTGCAAGCACTTTTTTTTCTTTTTTTTTTTTTAATTGCATTTTAGGTTTTGGGGTACATGTGAAGAACATGCAAGATTGTTGCATAGGTACACACATGGCAGTGTGATTTGCTGCCTTCCTCTGCATCACCTGTATCTGGCATTTCTCCCCATGCTATCTCTCCCCAACTGCCCACCCACCACTGTCCCTCCCCTTTATTCCCCCGACAGACCCCAGTGTGTGATGCTCCCCTCCCTATGTCCATGTGTTCTCATTGTTCAACACCCACCTATGAGTGAGAACATGTGGTGTTTGATTTTCTCTTCTTTTGTCAGTTTGCTGAGAATTATGATTTCTAGGTTCATCCATGTCCCTACAAAGGACACAAACTCGTCGTTTTTATGGCTGCACAGTATTCCATGGTGTATATGTGCCACATTTTCCCTGTCCAGTCTATCATTGATGGGCATTTGGGTCGGTTCCAGGTCTTTGCTATTGTAAACAGTGCTGCAATGAACATTTGTGTGCATGTGTCCTTATAGTAGAATGATTTATACTCCTTTGGATATATACCCAGTAATGGGATTGCTGGGTCAAATGGAATTTCTATTTCTAGGTCCTTTAGGAATTGCCACACTGGCTTCCACAATGGTTGAACTAATTTACACTACCACGAACAATGTAAAAGTGTTCCTATTTCTCCACATCCTCTCCAGCATCAGTTGTCTCCAGATTTTTTAATGATCCGCCATTCTAGCTGGCATGAGATGGTATCTCAATGTAGTTTTGATTTGCATTTCTCTAATGACCAGTGATGATGAGCATTTTTTCGTATGTTTGTTGGCCGCATGTATGTCTTCTTTTGTAAAGTGTCTGTTCATATCCTTCCCCCACTTTTGAATGGGCTTATTTGTTTTTTTCTTGTAAATCTGTTTTAGTTCTTTGTAGATTCTGGATATTAGCCCTCTGTCAGATGGGTAGATTGCAA
>CAUYLG010056839.1:0-49920 GCA_963573385.1 Cacajao melanocephalus | reverse complement strand
ATAAACCGATTCCCCGCCTTGGTCAATTTTTTAAACCCCCCTTAATCCGACTTTTTTTTGCTTTTTTTGGCCCCCCCCCCCCCCCCCAGATCTTCTTAAAGTGTTTTACTTTGTATTGGCACAACCACTTTATGTTACTTTGGAGATAAAGTTTAGCTGACTCCAGGAGTCAAGCTATATTTTTATGGCCAGGTGTGTATGATTAGTATGATGTTGCCTCATGCATAATCTGTGCAACAGAAGATATTCAGTGTCCAAACCTAATAATGCAAAGGTGGATATGTATCCCTTTTTCCATGCTGGATACTTGCTCTTTTTTTTTCCTACCTCTTCTGATTTAATCACAGAACTTTAAGAAATAGCCTATGTAGCCAGGCACAGTGGCTCATGCCTATAATCCCAGCACTTTGGGAGGCCAAGGTGGGTGGATCACGAGGTCAGGAGTTCAAGACCAGCCTGGCCAAGATGGGGAAATCACGTCTGTACTAAAAATACAAAAATTAGCCGGATGTGGTGGTGGGTGCTTGTAGTCCCAGCTACTCAGTGGCTGAGGCAGATAATTGCTTGAACCCAGGAGGTGGAGGTTGCAGTGAGCCGAGATCATGCCACTACACTCCAGCCTGGGCAGCAGAGCAAGATTTCGTCTCAAAAAAAAAAAAAAGAAAAGAAATAACCTATGTAGGAAGTTCTTTTGATATGGTAAGTTTTAGAAAGCAAATATACTACAGTGAAATCATACTAAGCAGTATTTTAAACTATGGGTCATTTTTATTTCTTCACAGATGATAACACTGGGAATTATCAACTTTCTAATGAAAAAAAAATGGCATGTGTAAGATTGGACCTACTTGGATAATTAAATATTAATGAAAGAAGATGTGACTTTTCATTTTTAGCCATGAAGTTTTAAGGGACTTCTATTTGAAGGCATGTGGAATTGTTTACTAAATTCAGGAAAAAGTTACGGATTTTCAACCCTGTGCTGGAGCAGTGTGCGAGGTGCTTAGGAGACAGAAGTGAATGAGTCCCAGGCCTGTCTCCCAGCCGTTCACAGACAGTAGGTGTTATCGGGTAGAAACCTGTTCCTGTAACACAGAAGAGGGACCAGTTCATTTTGTCTGGGGTCTTAGAGAAAGAAGAAAAGAAATTAGTTACTATGTCAGGGCCACAGTTTCTATGCCTGAGGAATCTGAGCCGTGTCCAGAACACTTAGCTGATGACTTCCTCAGGAGAGAGAAATAGATAGCTATTTACTTGTACTGAGGACTTTAGTTTGTTGAGATGCCTTTATTGCTTGATTTTTTTGAAGTGAGGCTGTTTTATTGTTAGGAGCAGTGGCCAGAGAGCTGTTTTGGGGAGGAGATTTGCTGTCACTATAGTGCTCTAGGGCTGGGAGACTTTTATTTACTCATTAACTTTTTACATTAAGGGAAAGCACACAAATCTTAGATGTATAGCTTGATTTTTCCATATATATGCACCTGTTTAGTCATTACCCAGGTTAGGATAGATAACATTCCCATCACTCCTGCGGCATTTCTCCTGTCCCTTTCCAGACACTACCCCTCCCATTGTACCTTTATAACTGTAGGCAAGTTTTCCCTCTTTGAACTTTGTGTAAATGGAATCATGAAGTGATTCAGTATGTGCTTTCATTCTGAACATGCCTGTGCAGCCATCCACATTGTTGTGAGTAGCAGTGGCTCATTTTTTTTCCCTGTGTGTATTATATGAATATGCTTCAGCTTATCCACATTACTGTTGACAGACATTTGGTTTTCCAGTTTATGGCTTCTGGGAATAATGGTGCTATGAATATTCTTGTATTTGCTTTTGGTAGACACTTATCAGGCATTTCTGTTAGGCATATTCTTAGGAGTAGGAATTGCTGAATTGTAAGACATACGTAGGTTGTTTAATAAAATCTTCTAAACTGGTGGTTGCAGTTTACATTTCTACTAACTGATGTTGCCATCAGTTGTTTTTTTTTTTTTTAATTGAGACAGGGTCTCACTGTCACCTAGGCTAGAGTACAGTGGCATGATCTTGGCTCACTGCATCTCTGCTTCCTGGGCTCAGGCAAACCTCCCACCTCAGCCTCCCAAGTAGCCCAGGCTACAGGCACATGCCACCACGCCTGGCTAGTTGCCACCACTTTTAACCCTGTTTTAACTGCCTGTGTTCCTGAACATAGTTCATGTAAGCACCCCACACCTACAGGCACTATCTTAGTCTGTTCAGGCTGCTGTAACAAAACACCCTAGACTGAGTGACTTCAACAACAGACATCTATTTCTCACAGTTCTGGAGGCTGGAAAACATTCCAGATGAAGGTGCTGGCAGATTAGGGGCCTGTTTTCTGGGTCATAGATGGCTATCTTCTCGCTGTGTCCTCACATGGCAGAAAAGGGCTAGAAAGCTCATGAGGATTTTTTATAAGGGCACAAATCCCATCCATGAGGCCTGCACCGTTATGATCTAATCACCTCTCAAAGGCCCCACCTCCTAGTACCATCACATTTGGATTTGGGATTCCAGCACATGAATTTTGGAGGGGAACAGACATTTGGTCTGTAATAGGTACCATAGCTGGAAATCTTCCTGCCTCTTTAAGATTCTTTTACTTCATGGAGGTAGCTCATCAACAGGGATGGAAATCATCACCTTGATGACGGCAAAGCCTGCTAATTGGTTGTTCTGTCTCTAGATTTTCTTTTCTACAAGCCAACCTCCAAATGTTCCCCTGGAATAGAAAGATACATAACTAAAAGCACTTATCACAATTCATAGGCACTATAATGTGAATTGAATGGAAATCTGATTTTAAAACTGGCTGTAGTATAAAGTCTAAACTCCTTTGCATAAGTATATATATTGGAAAGAGTTAAGGAGTAATGATTTTTCATTCTATTGGGGATTCATTTGGGAAAAATATAAATATACATATATAAATATGTATGTATGTATACACATATATACATTAATGCATACATAGAGACTTTTTTCCTTTGGCTCTGCAGTAAGATTTGTGTTACAAAAGAAGCTAAAGTACAAATGGATAACTTCATGTCACAGAAATGAATTGAGAGTACTGTCTATTTAAAGATCTTTCAGTTTATACTCTAAAAATTTTGGTAACTTTTATAACTCTTGGTTGGCATTTTACAGTTTATGAATGTGTCTGTGTGTACATAAATGTCTGTGTTGCTCATTTAATTCTTACAATGACTATGTTCAGTAGACAGTATCAGAGTATTCTTTTTTGGCAAATGAGGAAATAGAGTCTCTGATGAGCTGAACAAGTTGTCCAGGGTAACATGAATAGTACTTGATGGTTTGGTAAATATAAACAAGCCTTCTGAATTCATAGCACATGGTCATTAAATTCAGTTATATCCTATC
The DNA here is from genome assembly GCA_963573385.1 of Cacajao melanocephalus. NCBI lineage: Eukaryota > Metazoa > Chordata > Mammalia > Primates > Pitheciidae > Cacajao > Cacajao melanocephalus. The sequence continues at coordinate 46,518 of CAUYLG010056839.1, read as the reverse complement.
TGTGTATGACTTTTGTAGATAAGCTCTGAACTGATGTTTGTATATATAATATTAGTCTATTGGTCCAACTGTGTATTATTAATGTTGTTTGTTTTTCTCAAATTTAAAAGACTCTTATCTTTTTTCATGTGATAAAAATGGCATGGTTTTCAGCAGGAAACACAACAATAAATAACAAAGTATAAAAAGCTAATTTTAAAAAAATTACCTGAAATCCCACCATTTTATAGGTGTTACATTTTAATATTTGGCAAGTGAAGGACTGCTGCCCTTTGCTACCTGAGATCTTATTTTGTATCATTGTATCTTCACTTCATTAGGAAAACAATTCTTACAGAAGCTCCTCTCTGACCTGATTTTATTTCTGTGCTGGGGTTAGTTGGATGCTAATACTTGAAATAATCTTAAATGTAAAGACAAATACAAAATGCCATTCTCACATTGATGATTTCTATATGTGTGCAGGGAGAGGCTCGGAATTTTAGTGATAAAATTACGTTCTTTGTTGTTATGCACCTTAAATATTTGTTTGCATTTCAAAGGAACATATACTACAGTCAAATGCATGAATCTGGAGTCTGATAAGTTTAGGTATCAGCTCTGGCTTCCTCATATCCTAGTTGTATGGCATTGAGCATGTTTCTCGATTAATTCCTACCTGGTAGGTTGCTATGAAGATCCAATAGTGCAAAAGCAGTTATAGTTAGTAATAATAATAGTGCTGTGTTAAATGCATTTTTACTCATAATATTTCCAATTTATGATGGGTTTATTGCAGTGTAAGTCAAGGGTATCAGTAATGTGGTGCTTTATTTACAGTCAACGGTAATTTGTTTCCAAATAAAGTAGAAATCTGAACTTCAGCAGTGATAATACTGAGTGTTCCCATAGGATTGCATAGACTCTTCATTTTTTTTTTTTTTTTTGAGTGATACAGTTGTTGACATAGTATAAGGGTTGACACATGTGTTTTGGAACTTCTTGGAATCTGCTTAATGGCAAACAAGTAGCCGAGAACTGAAGGTCTTAGTTGCAAAGTGAGCATACATACACAGCCCTGCAAAGCTAGGTGCATACCAGACAAGTGAATAATGTACTAATTATTATCCTACCTTGTGTGGTAATAGAATTGTAGCTTCAGGCACTAGGTAAGACCCAGCTTTTTAAGCTGGCAAAATAGTGATTACTATTTTTAGTTCAATTTCTGCTTTTTGAAAAAACATAGTGTACTATTTGCTACTCCTGGATGGTTTTATGTGTTTTAATTAATGTTATCTTATTGCATTTGTACCTTGAGGCCGCTTTAGTGAAAGATGTAATTTCAGAAGGCTGATGAAATTAGATAGGTCTGACTAGAAAGACTCTGTTATTCATATTTATGGTTATAAAATATTTTGGGTACATCTATGTAAGACATTCTTGTGCTATAAACATACAGACACTGTTGTGAATCAATTTGCCTCAGAGTGTGGTAGAGTAGTTACAGACCAGTATAGTAGCTCTAGTGTGGGGGTGATTTGTTGTTTTTGTTGGGGATGTTTTTGGTATTAAACATGACTTTACATTTTTCACTTGAAATTTCATCATGCAATGTTATGTAAAGAAATGAAAGTGATTCTAAACCAAACACACACAACACTCCTCAGCTTTATTACTTTATAGTCAGACTTAACACATTCTGATTGAATTGGCATGAGGTACGTTACCAGGTAGAAATCAGCTTAATTTGGGTCTATAGTTCATGGAAAATCTATTTTAAATCACTTTCCAGAGCCAAATGCAATTAAAGTGTTACAATAAAGTGAAGGACAATTCTCTGAGAAAGAAAAAAAAAATACTGTTTTGAATGAAAAAAATGCTATTTGACACAGTCAATAAAGAAGAAAAGCTATAATAAACTATTTGTAATGATAACATCCAGAGCAGAGTTTCTTTGAAATGGGAGTTAAGAGTTAACATAAAGGTGTCACACAGCGATTGAAGAGTTATTTACAGTATATTCCCTACCTTAAAGATTAGGGTCCTGAAACCCTTTTGGTAGTATATCTCGTGACTGTGAAACTTGAAATCTTAGGGGAAAAGGTCACAGGCATCAAGAGAAGAAGTGAACTTTAGGAACTTAGTACACATTATATTTAAAATTCTGCAAAATCAACAGCAGTGTGCACATTAGAAATCTCATACAGTTTCATTGTAATGCTGTGTATTCCTTTCGCTTTGTTATGCATAATAACCATATTAAGGTGCTTTTGTTGTATCCAGGGGCCAGTCGTCTGTCCAGACACTCATTGCCCTTTCTTCATTCCTTTCTGCTTCCTCCATCCGTGTATTTCCATTCAATCATTTCTCCTTTCCTACGAGGTGCCATTTTAGGCTTTGGGGATACAATGAAACAAAGTCCCTGCCTCAGTAAGATTACACTGTAGTGCAGGGAGATAGGTAAGTGTCTCGGGTTAGATTCTCCAAAGGCAGACACTGAAATTGAGTTTAGGAAGGAGGATGTTTATTTGGGATCGATTCCTGTGAGGAGGAGGTAGAAGCAGGATTGCGCAGAGCAAGAAGCTGAGCTGTGATGCAGGTTTGACAGAGTCTCTGCCAACCCTCCAGAGAGCTCTGCAGTCAGTGTCTCTTCTCAGAGGGTCTCACACTGAGGTGTGGACTCCCCTTTTAGGAAGAGTGTGACCTCAGAGAGATGAGGCTGTGCTCTGTAGCCAAGGCTGACTCCAAGGAGCTGACTCCTGGATGCTGTTTACCTACAGCTGCTCAGCAGTTTCTTTCTTGACTGGGGGAGCTAGCAGTGCATCTCCCAGTCTGACACAATAAGTACTTAAAGTACCTGGTGGTGACACATAATGGAGAAAAATAAAGTGGATGAGGGGGACAGACAGTGTTGGAGGGAGGAAAAGGCCTTAAGGAGCTATTTAAACAGAGATCTAAAGGAATTAAGGGCTCTGGGGCAGAGTGGTCTAAGCCCAGGGAAGAGCTAGAGCAAAGTCTAGAAGTGAGCCTGGGCTGTTGGAGGAACAATAAGAGGGCCACTGTGTGAGCTAGGGTTTGAGTATGTAGGGTCTTTTGGCCATTGCCTTTTATCCGTTACGAGGGGGTATATTAGTTTGTTAGGGCTGCTGTACCAAACTACTATAAACTGGATGGCTTAAACCAGGGGTCCCCAACCCTCAGCCAGGGATACTGGTCTGTGGCCTGTTAGGAACTGGGGCAAACAGCAGGAGGTGAGTGGCGGGCCAGTGAATGAAGCTTCATCTCTATTTACAGCTGCTCCCCATTGCTCTCATTACTGCCTGAGCTCTGCTCCCTGTCAGATCAGTGGTGGCTTTAGATTCTCAAAGGAGCACGAACCCTATTGTGAATTGCACATGTGAGGGATCTAGGTTGTACCCTATTTATGAGAATCTAATGCCTGATCGTATGTCACTGTCTCCATCATCCCCAGATGGGACCGTCTAATTGCAGGAAAACAAGCTTAGGGCTGCCACCGATTCTACATGATGGTGAATTGTATAATTATTTCATTATATATTACAATGTAATAATAGTAGAAGTAAAGTACACAATAAATGTAATGCACTTGAATTTTTATGAAATCCTCCCCTCCGCCAGCAACTCCCCAAATCCATAGAAAAATTGTCTTCCATGAAACCAGTTCTTGGTGCCAAAAAGGTTGGGGAGAGCTGGCTTAAACAACAGAAATTATTCTTTTACAGTTCTGGAGGCTGGAAGCCTGACTCAGGTTATTGGTAGAGTTGGTTCCTTCTGAAGATCATGAAAGAGAGGGAGAATCTGTTCCATCCCTCTCTCCTAGCACTTGGTGGTTTTCTGGAATATGTGGCATTCCTTGGCTTATAGATCCCTGCCTTCATCTTCACATGGTGTTCTTCCTATGGTGTTCTCCCTATGTATGTGTTTCTATGTCCAAATTTTCTCTTTTTATAAGGACGTCATTCATACTGGAATTGGGGTCCACCTAAGTGACCTCATCTTAACTAACTACATCTGCAATGACATTATTTCTGAATGTGGTCACATTCTGTGATACTGGAGGTTAAGAGTGTAGTGTGAATTTTTGAGGGACACAGTTCAACCTATAACAGGTGGGAAGCCATCAGTGGGTTTTGAGCAGAGGGATAATACGATCCAACTTAGGTTTATAATGGATCACTGTTTTGTGGAGAATAGAATAAAGGGAGGAAGCAGAGGCATTGTAAAAAGCCAGGCGAGACATGGTGATTGCTGGGTCAGGGTGCTAGAGACGGTGGTGGTGTGGACAGGTTCTAGATATAAGGTGGAGCTGATAGGATTTCTTTGTAAATTAGATATGGACTGAGAGAGAGAGAATACAAGCGTAGACAAGGATGGCTCTCCTGGGCAACTAGAAGAATGGAGTTGCCATTTACTGAGATGGACAAGGACTTGGGAGAAGCCAATTTGGAGGTAACATTAGGAGTTTGATTTAGGACTTAAGTTCATGATGCCTCTTAGACACTCGTATGGCTAGGCTTTGTGTCCCCCACCCCAAATCTCATCTTGAATTGTAATCCCCACATGTCAAGGGAGAGACTAGGTGGAGGTAATTGAATCATGGGGGATGATTCCTCCATGCTATTCTTATGGTAATGAGTGAGTTCTCACAATATCTGATGGTTTTATAAGGGGCTCTTTTCCGTTGGCTTGGCACTTCTTCCTGCTACCTTGTGAGGAAGGAGCCTTGCTTCCCCTTGACCTTCTGCCATCATCGTAAGTTTCCTGAGGCCTCCCAGCCATGCTTATCTGTGAGTCAATTAAACCTTTTTCCTTTATAAATAGTCCAGTCTCAGGCAGTTCTTTATAGCAGCGTGAAAACAGATTAATATAGATATTCATGTGATGATATTGAATAGGCAGTTGGATATATGAGAGATTCTGGAATCCAGAGTTCAAAGAAGTTTCAGCTGGAAATGTTATTCGAAAGGCAGCCATACTCACACCACTATACCACCAATACCAGAGATGTGATTTGTAAATAATGAATATGTAGAAGGTATTTGAAGCCATGAGATTAACCAAGATTACCTTGGAGAGATCACCAAGAAGGCAGGTACTGAATGTTTCCAGTTAGAGTAATCATTCAGTAGAATGAAGTTTCAAATTGACTGTTGGCTTTGGCAACATGGAGGTCATTGGTGATCTTGACAAGCAGTATTGATAGAATGGTAGGAATGAAAGCCTGATTGGAGTGAGCTCAATGGGAGGGGAGAGATTGAGACTTTAAATATTGACAGCCCTTGATTTTACAGCTGTCTCTCCCATGTTTATCCTGGACATACAGAGTCACTAGGATGCTAGAGATGGAAAGATCATTATATAACCTTCATAGAAGGGTAGTTCGGTATTTCTCAGGCCTCCTTTTTCTGTTACAAGGTTATTTGACCTTAACTCTGCACACTAAAGATGACTTCATGCCAAAGTATGTTATGTTAGTCCCTTTCAAACAAGTTTTAGCTCCTGTCCTCCTAACAGGATAGTATATTAGTACTGAGTTCTTGGTGGGGTGGTGAGTAACAGCGTGTTAGGCTTACATAGGATTACTCATGAAGTCATAAGGGAAGAAATATTTGACGTAAAAGGATGTTTATCTGGGATTCACTTGCATGAATAAAGAAAATGAAGAAATTATACATAATTAGCTCTTGGGATAATTTACATCCAAAAAAAATTTTAACCACATTTCAGTTTCCTCTTTCATGTATCTTATATTCAAGAGTTGTAAGCAAAGTATAATTAACACACTCGAGTTGCATCTTCTCTCATTATCCAAGGTAAGGGAGCAGAAGACCCAAAAGGGCAACCGAAAGAGTAGAGTGAAACAAAAGGGCCCTTGAGATGTAACCTTGCCTTGCCAACTTCCCCAGCACCTCACAATGGCTTGGTGAAACAGTTTAGGAAAAACTCTATGCCTGCTGGAATTGAATGTGGGTGGAGGTGTGAACTTAAGCTTTCAGGAAGACCTGTGTAATTTCATAATCAAAGGAGATATTAAATGCTTAGTTTCTACAAGGCCATGTTAGCGCTTAAAAAGATTTTTTAAATGTAATTGATGGGATTAAACTTGATCACTGATGTCCTTGTTCTTTTGAAGAGAGCACCTGTTCTATTAATTGATAGAATTCATCTGACCAAATGCGATTATTTTTTTTTGAGATAAAAGGGACTTCTTTGAGAGGTTCATTCTTATCCACTGAGTTCACAGAGGGTAAAGAAGGAAGGAAGTGGAATTAAACTATGCAATGAAAAGAGCTTTGGATTTAATTACAAGAGAAGCTTTTCCTAATGAGGACTCTTTAGGGTGGTCATGGTGTAGCATTTGTAAATCACTCCCTTGTAGACAATCAAGGTGAAGTGATTAGGAGACCTTGAAGGTGGGAGGTCTTTCTGGTCCACTGGAAGACATAAGAAAACATGTCTCAAAAAAATTTACTGTTTAGTAATTTTTGTTTTTGTTTTAGAGACAGGGTCTTACTCTGTCACCCAGGCTGGAGTGCGGTGGTGTGATCATAGCTTGCTACAGCCTCCACTTCCTGGGCTCAAGTGATCCTCTGGCCTCATTCCTACCTCCCCCAAGTAGCTGGGACGACATGCATGTACCACCACTATGACTGGGTAATTTTTTTTTTTTTTTTTTTTTTTTTTTTAGAAACAGGGTCTAGCTAAGTTTTCCAGGCTGATCTTGAACTTCTAGCCTCAAGTCGTCCTCCCGCCTCCCCCTCCCATGAGGCTGGGATTGCTGTTGTGAGCCACTGTGTCCAGCCTCATTTACTCTTAAGGACCCTGAATCAAGCAATATAACTCCACCTTCATGCTAGTTTACTTAGATTCATTCAGGATCCATAGGACCATGATGTTTAAAAGCATCTGCGTCCCTGTAAGAGACAGTGAGGAAAGGGTCAGGCATGCTGCCTTATACCAATGGAAGTTCTTCACCAACCCAAACCTTTGCGCACAGAGACAAATGATTTCTCAGGTTTCTGTCCATTCTGAGAGCTGTTTGTTTTCATGTACTTTCCCTTTTTGTCTTATCTGATATTGGTCTCTTAAATTCAGCATTGAAATTTAAGGATGAAAGAAAGAGGAGGATTAGTTGGATATTGTTTCTATTCAATTCTCTAATGAGTTAGCATATTATCAAGTACCATTTTGTTTGCTTTCCCATGAGGTTTTAAAATATTATCATTTCCAAAATAAGGAAGATTCCCAGGCAGCTGTCTTCCTTACTTTTGAATTCATATATAATCTAGTATTATTAACCCTTTGTAGTTCTTTCTTTATGCCAGTGTGTGTCTGTTTTGGGAATTTTAAAATAAAGCCAGCTGTGTTAAATATTCACAGAATCGATTTTTACTTGCTTAGTCTTTAGTGATTTATCTTCAGGGAGTGTTAATACGGCAGTAATTCTGCATTACATTTCTTGCACCAACATTTAATTGATACTATATTTCATGCGGATTATTGCAGGTTTATTGCTGTTGTATTTAGAGTTGTGGTTCTGGGCTGGTAATCTAGAAGTGTGAGATTCCCAAATCTGTTGTTTCCATTTTAATGTGTGTTCTTTTGAGTTGACAAAGTTGAAAAGGGCTGTTAACTGTTTAACAGACCTGATAGATAAAAACTATTTTAGTAGAGTAGACCTAGGGATACTTTGCCTGTGGATGTTGTGTGAATCTATTTTTTACATGATGGTAGATGAATCGAATTTGTATATATTTTTAAATTGATGTATATGTTGATGTGATCTGTGTTGTTTTGGTGGGTATTAGTGTTTGCTTTATTTCTCAATTGAGGTACCTGGGATATCTCAGGCTGTGTGAATGGCAGCAGTTGTACTGTGTTAAAACAGGTTAATTTACATTGTTATTCTCTTTGAGAAACTTCAGTAGTTTCTCAGAACATTAGAACACAGTTCTCCACAGTGGAACCTCACACTGTATGACACTTAGCAAGTGTTCATCGTTGTATTGAAAGAACAAATACATGTCTATACAACAGAAGACTTTTTGTTGAGTGAGTAAATGGATGTCTGTGCAATAGATGTGGCACATACAACACATTGGTGGACCCTGAAGGAAGGAGAGTTTCCCCATCAATCACAGTCATTAATAAATGTTTATTTAATGAATGAAAAGTGGGAAAAGAGGTAGGAGACAGTTCTGGGTGGCTAGAAGGGAAGAGTAAAAACTGTAGAGGCAGAAAAGTACAAGGCAAGGTTACAGCCCAAGTATTTGTATTGGATTTAACCTAGGCAGCAGAATGTTCTGGAAGGAACCTCAGACTAGGAGTTAACACACTTGGGTCTTTGCCACTTGTTAAGAATGTGGTCTTGGGTGACTCAGTGAACTTTTGGGCCTTAGTTTTCTCATCTGCCCTGGCTTCCCCAAAAGCTTACTATGAAGGTCAGATGAGAAAATTTATATGAGAGTGTTTTGCAAACCCTGAAGGGTCATCCATATTAGATGGTGATGTGAGCCTTGATGGAAGATGGGGTTCATTCATCCAACAAATATTTACTGAGTGCCTGCCCCGGGCCATGCAGTGTGATAGATGGTAGCAATACAGTGGAGGGTAAAGCACACACCTTATCTCCTGGCTTTTGTTCTAGTGGGTGAGAAAGATATTAATCAAACAAGAGTCACTCAAATAGAGAATTACGTACTGTGATAAGTACTTTGAAGTACAGGATACCAGAGGCTCATTCTAGTCTGTGTGGGTTTGAGGTTTATCTTGTAAATGTGTGTAGAGATTTTAAAGATCTTTAGTAGTAGGATAGATTGACAAAGGATTGGCATATGGAAGAATAAAAAAGTTACTGTACTATGTGTGTGTGTGTATATATATATATATATAAAATTTTTTTTTCTCTTGGAATTGTCTTGATGTTTTGTTTAATACTGATACATGTGGGTGAGGTTTTCTGGAGTCTGATATTTATATGGTTTGCATTTGGCATATTAGTGAACATTTATTTATAGTTAAACATGAAGTTGTTCAGCATAAAATATTAGTAAACACTTATGTAGGTTCTTTTGCATGTGGGACCCTGTATTTAGTGCTTCATATATACAGGCTGAGCATCTGTAATCTGAACATCTGAAATCCAAAGTGCTCCAAAATCTGAAACTTCTTGAGTGCTGACATGATGTTCAAAGGAAATGCTCATTGGGACATTTCAGATTTCAGATTTTTGGATTATAGATGCTTAACTGGTTATAATGCAAATATTCTCAAATACAAAAAAATCTAAAACTTGAAACACTTCTGGTGGTCCCAAGCATTTGGGATTAAGAAATACTTACCCTGTATTAACTCATATTAACTCCCAGCAACCACTCTTGAGACCACATTATTCAACCATATTATCCTCATTTTACAGACAAGGAAACTGAAACTTGCCAGGCTATGCAGCTAGTAGGTGGGACTTGCACCCAGACCAGGTGTGTGTTCATCATTGCATTATCATCTCTTCATAAAACAAAGAATTTAATATGTGTGAATGAAGATACGGTAACCTTTAAATAACCACTGTGAATTTATTTCTTTCAGTATATTTTATTCCTCCTGATTTTTAAAATAAATATTTTTGTTAATTACAAAATTAAGAACAAAACCTATTTTAAAGCCAGAGTTTTTTTTTTTTTTGGTTACAGTTTGCATTTTACAGTGAAGAATGAACTACCATCAAGCTTAGTAGTTCTTGATGCTGCTTTCAGAGTGGCATAGCTCCCCATTTTCCCCTTTGTTTTATTACCAGAATAACTATCAGCTGAGTCAGTGAGTGTCCAAAGCTCTTTACAGTGGTAGACCTTGTTTGCCTCCTGTCTTTCACTGCCCAGAAAAGCTTCAATTCTGTACCAACTGTGCATTTTAGTTCTAGGGAAGGAGAGTCTTAGAACGGATAGCGTCTGCGGTGTGTACTTAAACTGACCCTCTGAATTCACAGATAGGAACTCCAAAATGAAGGCAGCCAACCACTTTCCATGATGTTAATTATTGGCAGAGCCAGACCCAAAGAGCAGGACCCAGGACATCAGCCCAGTTCCCCCATGGCCTATTTTGGCCTATTTAGACATTGCTCATTTTTGTGCTTTTTTTTTTTTGTACACTATTTCTATTCTATTGCATTGTGTAATACAATTGAAAGTGAATTTTTGCATTAATTCAGCTAAGTCCTAATGCCGTGAAGTAGAGGTATAAGGCATTCCCTGGCTGTTTTCAAAATGAGTTTGTGTTCAGATTATTTCAATCTAGGTGTTAATAGGATCTTGAATTTTTTTTCTCATAATTTTAGTTTTTGTCAACCCCAAATGCTTTATGAACTGTCTCATGTTATTTTCCTTCGTCGCACAATTATGCTTTTCATTTGTTTTGGTTCTTTTTCTTAACACTAAATTAAAACTTTGATCCTATACTATGGACTAGTGTAGAAAAGCTACAAAATGTTAGACTTCAGAATCGAACAAAACCCATGGTTTTGGATTACTTTGGTTTATGGCCCAGAATTACTGACATTTTTTTTGTAGTGATGGAGAAAATGTTTTGCAGTGTCTCATAAGGGACTTTTTACATATTACTTTTTGATTCTGCTTTTGTTTTTTGTCCTTTGGGCTCTGCAGGGCGGGGGGGCCAAGAAGGGTGGGATGGAGAAGAATCGGGAAGTCTAGTGTAACCTACTTTGTGCTCTGAGGGCTCTGCTTTAATTTGGTTAATGATGTAAACTGCTCAAAAATACATTCTCTGCAGGAATTGGGTGTAGATACAATGTTACTAGGAAAGAGACAGTAAGCTTGCAATTTTACAAATGGTTTCATTTTCTTTATTTGGTTAGAATCTTTTTTTGTTCTCTTTACACTTTCTGTGATTGGTGTGAGTCTTTGTTTTTATTTTCTCCATGTTTTATTACCATCTGGTTATATTTCACTAATAGAGCTAGGGGGACCAAAATCTCTTAAATATTATGTACAGAATTTTGTGTTTAGAGTGTAGGCTCTCTCATCTAGGAGTATCATGACCAGCAGCTAGTTAGTTATTTAAGGTGGAGAAATGTGAAAAATGTTACATTCATGTCTTAAACGTTTTATTTCACACGTTTGCTAATTTCTGATATGGGGCCAAGTCCTGATAAGTGGCTTCTGTGTTGGTTTTGCACATAAACTTCACCTGGGCTACACAGTTTTTGGTTTGGGTTGCTTTAAAGTAAGAACTTTAAAATATTTGTGAATATCTTGAGTGCAGAATCGTAGATTTTTGTGATTTGCCTTCCAGTCTTTTGCTGTTTTCTTCCTCACATCTAATATCATGGCATTTATTTTAGTGTTTCACTATTATTGAAGGATTCCAAATCATTCAAACATTCAACTTCATTTTCACTGAAACATTAATTTCTCTGAATAAAAATATTGTGTATTTATATACAGTTTAGTATGTGTTTATATAATTAAATTGTAAGAACAACTGGCATAAGTAGGAATAAACATATCTGACTGTAGGGAATGATACAGCTTGATTGGTGGAGCAGCTCACTACTTTTTAATCTGTATATGGTGAAAGTCTAGTCTTTTTTATTTCCAATCTGTTGTGGACCTGTACTTTTATTTAAAAAACAAAACAAAACAAAATACAAGCCTTAATTTTTAAATTTATTTTTAAAAACAACAGAAATAAAGTTACATTTTAATAAATGTAGTTAGAAAAAACAGAATACAGGGAAAAATTTCTAAATGTGTACATGTTCTTTGAAAGTGTACATGTCTTGGCAATTCATAATCACTATTAACTCGTTAATTTTTATTCCATTTATAACTACTGAAAAAGTTATGAGTGAAATAATGATCCTTCATATTAAATTCCTCTATATAAACTTCATGTATGTCAGTATTTAGGAGTTTTAATGTCACAAATGAATTCACATCTAGCTTATCTAACTAGGTGGGTTGGTGACAAGCTTGTCTTGGGACTCGAGTAATGTCTATCCAAACTATTTCTGGTTTTGCTTAAATATAATACTCATGGTAGAGGAACTGATCTTATAGAGGGATGTAAATAAGAATGGATGAAAAAAGACATTTTAAAGCAATTCTGGAAAGCTCAGGATATTCATTTTTAAATTTTACTCCAAAGTGATGTAAGTGATGCTATCGTCTCAAAATTTATCTTCAGTTCTTCTTAGTAGCCAGTTCCAACAATATATCCTGTAAATTCATGGTTAAATCTAAATGAACTTTTAGTGTAAGAAATGGACTCCTGATTTTAATACTGTTGTACTACAGTTAACTGACTAATCTTAAACTGTCACTTGTGGTCACATAGTTCTTCAGAGCTTGACCTAGTAGGCAGCTGGTGCCACGTGTACCTTACAAGACCAGCAACACTGGGGTTGGTCAGTGAAGCGAGTCAGCTACTTAGATGATGCCACCGTGTCTAATGGCTCTGTATGTTTCTAAATGCCTACTCACCATTTTTGTACTTTCCTCAAGGGCAACTGGTAATAAACAGTTGGCAGACTAGCACCCGTCTAGACCACACATTGAATAGTCCTGTGCTCAAGTAGAGTCTCCTACTAGGTGTGAGCTGCTGGTGCGCTCACACATCAGTCATGTACTGATGTAGGATGTGCTGATGTAGACATGTACTGATGTAGGATAATTTGGCAGGGTGGTTAAGCAGAGATCAGTTAAGAGAGCCTCTCTTGCATAAACATTATTTTTTTCTGGGGAGCAGATTCATAGCTTTCTTGAGATTCTCTGACTTAAAAAAGGTTAGGAACTACACTATCAGATATGTATGTGTGCATGCTCATATATATTATATTAATCCCATGATTGTAAGGCCAATAGGAGTCTGTCTAGTTATCTCTTAAGAAATCTCAGTATTTGGTTCCTTTGTCCTTTGGCTGAGTATATTGCCTGGGCTCAGGAGAATGTATCTGCTATTACAGTTTAACACACCCTGAAAAAATGATCAGCTTGGGTGTTTCAGTCCATTGTTATTTGTTAACTAACATGATTTTAAGTGAGAATCCTTCTATCAACAGGGACTACTTAGGATAGCTATGATTTATCTTGCTTTTGTTCATAGCTGAGATAGAAGCCAGTTTTTCATGTTTTTAAAGCAATCATGTTCTTGGCCATCTTTGAATTACCCAGTGGGGTTTGCATGTAGCTTCTAGGTATTGTGGCATATGATACTTACACAGTCATGCATCGCTTAATGATGGGGGTACCTTCTGAGAAACATGTTAGGTGATTTCATAGTTGTGTGAACGTTGTCAAGTGTACTTACACAAGCCTAGGTGGTATAGCCTAGGCTTACGCACCTAGGCTATCTGGTATGGTCTATCGTTCCTAGGTACATGCCCCTGTACGGCATGTTACTCTACCGAATTCTATAGGCAGTTGTAACACAATGGTAAGTATTTGTGTATCTAAAATATCTTAACATACAAAAGGTATGGTAGAAATACAGTATTATAATCTAATGGGACCACCATTGTATATGCAACCTGCCGTGGACTGAAATGTTGTTATGTGCACCTAGAATTTAGCCATTTCTGTGGAGACATTTTCTACAGCCAGGTACTTCTCTGAAGTATAGTTTTTTTTTTTTTTTGTTTTTTTTTTAACCTAAGAACCAACACACTCTTGAATTCTCAAGTTTCTCCCCTGGCCAATAGGAATCTGTCTTGTAATCTCTGAAGAAATCTCAGTATTTGGTTCCTTCATCTTTTGCCTGAGAATATTGCCTGGGTCCAAGAGAATTTAGCTGCTGTTACAGTGTAACACACCCTGAAAGTATCAGTTTGGGTATTTCAGTCCCCCACTTTTATCTGTTAACTAACTTATGATTTTAAATGGTAATCCTTCTGTGAACAGGGACTACTTAGGACAGCTGTAATTTAGTTTGCTTTTATTAGTTCATAGCTGAGATAAAAGCAAGTTTTTCATGTTTTTTAAGCAAATGGAATTTTAGCCATAGTTGACATTTATTCCCATGAAAATTATTAGTAGAATCTTTGGTGTTTGAGAAAGGGTCTGAATGTCTTTATAGTGGTAATAACCAGGATTTTGAAAGAGAAGGTGACAGTGAGGCTGCAGAAGGAAGTGAAAATGTACTGATGATGAGTACAGATTTGTTTCAGAGTAAAAAAAGTGTAGTGTGTTAATTTTAGAAGCATTTCCTTTCTTGATGTTTTACCTTGCAGTTTGAAGTTGTTCAAAAGCCTAAAATGAGCTGATTTGACAGTCAAAAAATATGCTTGAAAAAATGACAACTTGGCATCTTTTGCCTGGCTGACTTTTTCCCCCTCCATCAGGTGGAATGAAAAAGCAGTGGTAAATTTCAGACATATTCAGAGGGAAGCCATTTTTACATAATTTTCGTAGCTCTTACTTGAGTGTTACTCAGTAGTTACTGTGTTACTCAGTAGTTACTGTGTTCATACTATTTCAAGCATGTGGATTTCATTTCAAGTTGAGGATGTGGGCAGGGTCCTCTCCCATTGTGTGAAGTGCAAAGTACTAGGCATTGGGGTATGAGAGCTTGTAAAACCACACTTAGTCCCTGCCCTCTGGATGCTCCTAATCTAGTGGGGGAGACCAAAAGCCTTACAAATAATCATTTGAAATGGTGGTAAGTTCTAGGAAGAGAAATTATAGAGTGCTATGAGAACATAAAGGGTGCTACTAGTCCCCAAAGTTGGTGAGAGAAGCCTTTCTAGTTTAAGTGATATTTAAGCCAAAACCTGGATAGATCTTGATGAGTGGAAGTTAGGTAGGCCGAAGTGTCTGTGTAGCGGGCTGGCAGATGGCGGTGGGATGACAGTGTAGATGAGGGTACAGTTTGCATTAAACCCCTGAAGTGATGATCGAGGCTGGCTCGATGACTGGAGTGTGCCTGGGGCGGGGGATGCTGGGCGAGGTGTTGGAGCAGCAGGCAGGGGCTGGGCATCAGGCAGTGAGCAGGATTTTGGTCTTTGTTTTAGAGGCAATGGAAAACTTTAAAGGTTGGTTTGTTTTTTGTTTTTTGTTTTTTTTTTTTGAGATGGAGTCTCGCTCTGTCACCCGGGTTCTCTACAATCTTGGCTCACTACAACCTCCACCTCCTAGGTTCAAGCAATTCTCCTGCCTTAGCCTCCCGAGTAGCTGGGATTATAGGTGCCCGCCACCATGCCCAGCTAATTTTTTTGCTACTTTTGGTAGAAACTGGGTTTCACTATGTTGGCCAGGCTGGTCTTGAACTCTGACCTCAGGCAATTCTGCCGTGTCTTGGCCTCCCAATGTGCTGGGATTACAGGCATGAGCCACCACACCCAGCCCTATTAAAGGGTTTTAAGTAAAGACATGGATAGATGTATTGAATTATAAGGCTCATTCTGGGTCACAGTGGATACAGGTAGGTCTTCATGGAGTCTTATGAAATGGTTACTCATTAGACCTTTGCTGAGCTGGGCATAAGTTTGGCTGTTGGCCCTATTTTGTCTTCCAAAAATTCTCTTTATTCAACAAGGTTCAAAGTTGGCTTCTGACACCTTCCCCTGCTTTACAGAAGACTATGTTTTTGTTGCTATTGTTGGTAGAGCCGCCTGTTTACCTTTGTAGGAAGCTGTGGAACGAAACAATTTATAGGTGTTGCCGGCTGCAGAATGGTCCTTGGGCAGGGCCTGCTGGACAAGTAGTTACCACCGTAGTCCAGGGTCTGGCTCTCAGCTATGATAATCTGGAAATCAGTTATTTTCTCAGCACATGTGTAAAGTGATTGAACTCAGGGTGGGGGTGGGGGCAGATTCTTGTTAACCCAAATCGCAAGAAACTCATGTAACTTAAGTGCCAGGTGGTTAATGCTGAGTAAAAACAAGAGCTGGGAGGGGGTCTAGACACAAATTCTGGAGGCAAGCCTACCCGGAAAGACAAAGGAGAAACTGATAAGGCAAGTTGGTTAGATCTTCTTAAGGGCTGTCCCTGCAGACCTGCCAAGGGGACTGGATACTGGAGTCACTGGATATTATCAGACATTGTACAGATTAATACATTCTAGTTATTTAGGCCTCCTTTTTATTGATCCAGCCCTTATTTTAACTTTTTTTAATTTTGAAATAACATCAGGCTTTTGAAAAAGTAGCAAAAATAGTGCCAAGAATTCCCTGTATTCTTCACTCAGATTTCCTAAATGTATCTTGTATAATCATTGTACAGTTACCAAAATCAGGAAATTAACTTTGATAGAATACCATCATCTATAGACCTTACACAAATTTTGCCAGTTCAGGTCCCACTAAAGTTCTTTTTCTGGTCTAGGATCCAGTCCAGGATTAGATATTGCATTTGGTTGTTTCCTTAGTCTTACTCTTTCTTTGTCTTTCATAACCTTGATATTTCTAAAGAGTATGGGACAGCTATTTTGTACTTTAGAATGCTGCTCAGTTTGAATTTTTTGGTTGTCTCTTCATGACTGAATAAAAGTTAAGCATTTTTGTTGAGAATATTATGGAAGTGATGTTGTGTGCTTCTCAGAGGATATCACCCTTCTTTGTAACCGTCATTTACTTGTTCTTCCTTCCAAATGCATGTGATACAGTTTACTAGGCTCAAGTTGCTGAACCTGAGCCAGTGTTGACTATGTCTAGGGACACCATAGCTTGAGAAACATGAAAATGAGAATTGCTCTTATTTGAAGTGATCTTGGTGCCACTGAATTATGAATGCAAATGTGGGAATTGAGATTACATGGCTATAATAAGGTTGCTTTCTGGATGGCCTAGGATATGCCTACATTATGATATATTAATTTTTAAAATCATCATAAAAAGAAAAAAATAAATAGTTTCTAAATCTCAGACACTGAGGAAAATGTCCCTGGACTCCAGTTAGGAAAGCTTTGGATAACTTTACCCATTTTAACACCTCACTTAGCAGAGACTGTGCCATCTTGGTAAGCCTTGGGAGTTCCCTGGCTTTGAACTGATTATTTAGAGGGGGTATTCCCCATCATGGTCTACTCACTCTATTATATGCGGATTTTGAATTTAGAGTAACCTTATTCTGTTTTAGAATTTTCTTAGATTAATAGAAATGAAAGTAGTCAACATTTTTCTTCACAAAGTTTATTTTTCATTCTTTCCTAATTCTTCCTGTTTCTAGATCTTGTCTTAAAACCCACAATAATATTTTCTTTCCTTTTTTTCTCCCCTATTCGTTTTTGGCTCTTTACTCTGGTAAAATACTATAAAAATAAATCAGCTCCATTTTAGCATAAATACAGTGAAAGCCAGCAGTTGAAATGATTACAGTTTGGAAAATATTCGATGGAGGCATTTTAGAAGAATGATTTTACCATATCGCAGGCTGCTGCTTTGAAATAACTCATGTTTCTTTCCCACCTCTAAATTGTCATTTTTCCAGTTCTCCTTTTTGGAAGCTTTAGTATGCAAAGCTTTGACAACCATTTAGGAAAATGAAATCACTACCCACTGTGTGTGACATTTGCTTGAGGATAATTCATCTGGCTCAAAATTGGCAGTTGCTGAAATGGGTGGAACAAAGAAATGTTTGCATGGGTTCATTGTTTAAAGGAAGGAAAGCCTTCCAGGTGGCCATTTAATTGAAGGGATGTGAAAAACCTTTATCTGATTGTGCCTCTTCGAGTGGATTTTTTCCTCTTCAGTCTCTCCTCGAGTAGTTTTAGGTAACGGAATTCTCTGCACCTTTGCCTGTGCTGTGCTTTTACCTCCCTCTCAGTCCTCTTCCTCGCCTTTCCTCCCTCTCTGTCTTCTTCCATACCTTTCTTTGGTCTGGCAGTTCATTTCATTTATCAGGTTGCAAACTTTCTATTGTAAATCACAGAAAATTTCACTCAACCGGGTTCAAGCAGTCAAGGTTATCTATTGGCTACCTAACTAAAGAGTAGAGATCAAGAGTTAGGCTTAGGTTTGATGAGGGCCGTGGTTCTATTTCTCTGTAGATCTTTAGGCCAGTTCTCAAGCTGTCTGAGGAATGGAACTGTTTCTTTTTAACATTTCTATACCATTGCAGACTAATACTTTTGTAAAATACAAATGGATTAGTAGGAAAACGAATAACCAGGAAAACAAAATTATAAAAGACAAATATAAGCCCATTGTTTTAAGTTGTTGACTTCGCTGGGCACCTGTAATTCCAGCTACTCAGGAGGCTGAGGCAGGAGGATTGCCACATGCACTCTAGCATGGGTGACAGAGCAAGACTGGGTCTCAAAAAATAATAATAATAAATAAAAAATTGTTGACTCCAACAGACAAAATTATTCTGTCAAATTGCTGTCAATATTTCTAAACATTCACCTTCCCAGTTTGGCGGGAGCACACACACTGCTGCCACCTCACACCTTTTCACTTCATCCTCTGATGAAGCGACATTTTAGATCAGTATTTCAAATTTCAACTCAAAGATGTGTTAGGTTTTGGTCTGATGGCACTCACCTTGCACTTGTGTAGAAAGCAAGGTAAAGTGGGCCCATGAGTATATCAGAGAACCTGAAACTGAAACCTCTCACTCTAGAGGACTTCTGCTAGCTAGATTCAGTGCAGCTGTCCTCATTGTGGCAAGATGGCTGCCAGTAGTTTCCAGAGTGACATGTGTCTTTGTTCTCATCTAGGGAAAGAGTTTTCCTCAGTGTTGTTCCTAAGCATTGAGCCTCATACTAGGACCAGCTCACAGCTGGTCACTGAGACCAGAGGGTTTGTCCATTTTTGAACAGCCCTAGGGATGGGGTCTGGTGGTTCACTGAGCCCATATGACTTCCATACAATGCTGAGGAGGCACTTGCATTACTCACTACTGTTTTAGATGAATAAAAATACCCCTAGGCACCACTTGTATGGTGCATTGCACTTTA
Source organism: Cacajao melanocephalus (assembly GCA_963573385.1). NCBI lineage: Eukaryota > Metazoa > Chordata > Mammalia > Primates > Pitheciidae > Cacajao > Cacajao melanocephalus. Next base: position 27,609 of record CAUYLG010056839.1, on the reverse strand, counting down.
CATTTAGTCTGTGATAGAATAAAAAAAAGCATTTGGTTTTTGTCCCAGGTTCCTGTCACAGAGCTCCTAAAATGCTCGGAGTCCCCTGAGTGATAAGAGTGTCTTTCACATGCTAATCATTCACTCTTGGAGGTTGCTGTGGGTAGATATCTTCAGGTTGAGCCTGGTCACCACAAAGACCAAAGCATGTCTAGAGAGTTAGAACTTTCTGCCCCATTCCAGATCTCTAGGGAGATGAGAGGGATTCACGATTTAACCCATCATCCTACATAATGGAGCCTCCCCATAGCAGACAATAAGGTCTGGTGAGCTTCTGGGTTGGTGAGCACGCGGAGGTGCTGGGAGGGTGGCATGCTCCAGGAGGGCTTGGAAACTGTGCACCTGCCCCCACCTCTTGTCTGGTGCATCCTTTCCATTTAGCTGTTCATAAGTTATATCCTTTTTGCTAAACCTTTATGTATATGCAAATAAACGTAAGTGTCTTCCGGGGTTCTATAAGCCAATCTAGTGAATTATTGAACCTGGGAGGGCTTATGTGGGAACCCCCAAGTTTGTAGCCAAGACAGAAGTGTTGGTGTAACCCCAAAATGCAGGTTCAGTCGCCCACTATTTGCAAAGTCTAGTTAACAAGAGCAAGGTCTGGTATAAAACAGTTCTGTGTTTTTTTTTGCTCAGGCTGGAGTGCAGTGGTGTGATCCTGGCTCACTGCAACCTCTGCCTCCTGGGTTCAAGCAATTCTCCTGCCTCGGCCTCTCAAATAGCTGAGATTACAAGCATGTGCCATCATACCTGGCTAATTTTCTGTATTTTTAGTAGAGACAAGGTTTCACTGTGTTGGTCAGGCTGGTCTCAAACTCTTGACCTTAAATGATTTGCCCACCTTGACCTCCCAAAATGCTGGGATTACAGGTGTGAGCCACTGAGCCTCCGCACCTGGCTTTTTTTTTTTTTTTTTTTTTTTTTTGTGACAGAATATTGTTCTGTTGCTGTAGCTGGAATGCAATGGTGCAATCTTGGCTCACTGTAGCCTCCACCTCCGGGACTCAAGTGGTCCTCCCACCTCAACCTCGTGAGTAGCTGGGACTACAGGTACATGCCACTATGGCTAGCTAATTTTTTGATTTTTTTTTAATGGAGATGGGGTCTCATTATGTTGCCCATAGATCCAGATCCATTTTGTTGCCCATAGAATATAGATCCAGGCTGGTTTAGAATTCCTGGGCTCAGGTGCTCTTCCTCCTTAACCTCCCAAAGTGTTGGGATTACACGCTTGAGCCACCATGCCTGGCTGAAAGTGACTTTTTATTCCAAAGCTAGCTTAGCGGAAGAAGTACAGGCTTCCTGTTTTACGAGTACTGCTTCCCTTTCGGAGCAGAGAGTGGGTGCTTTTAAAAGGGGGCCTGACATGCTGGCATGAATGGCTTGCAGGGGAGGAAGCGAGCAGGTTGGGGGGGATTCATTTTCCTTCTTCAGTGTCTTATCTGCTGGGCAATCAAGCTGGTGTCTGCTGGTACCTTCACAGACTGAACTGTGTTGTAAAAGTGGCTGAAAACTCCCCAGGTGGAAGAGAGTTTCATAGTGGGCATATCTTGGGCTATAAATTGATGTCAGTCTCTTGAGGCAGCCTCCTGGTGGGTGATAGTTCTGCTCTGGAATTTCTAAGCACGTAGTTAGATGAACTTGCTGTAGGGAGTGTCTGGTAAAGATGAGGTAAAAGGCTATAATTGCATTTCTAAAGAGCTAGGTAGGAAGTGAGTAAACAGAGGAAGGAGAAAAGAAGAGAGAGAAAAAATAAACTATTTCTGAGAAATATCGGGGTACTCAGTTACATGGGTAACCTAGGTATATAGTACTTATGACTGGCCCCTGTGTGAGAGCAGTCTTATGGGACTGAGCCGTTACACCTGGGGCCTCTGACTCCTTCTGGGTAGTTGGTGTGAGAATAATATTGGATGGTAGGATGCCCAGTTTGTGTTGGAGGATCAGAGAAGCCAAGATAGTCCTTGTGGTATCCTTGAAAGATGGGTACTCTTATGACCGTCTTTGCAGTAAGGAAACAGTTAAGTGACTTGCTCAACAATACACCACTAAAAATAGCACTGGAGTTCTTTGGATTCAAACTGTCTCACATGGGTGTCTTGCAGACATCTCAAAGGGTCACATAAAATATGAAATAATCAATATTTTTGTGAGGGAAGTGTTAGAGGTTCTTGGCTTTGGGAAATGGTTCATTGCTCTGGTGGTGAATCTCTGCAAATGGGGCTAAAGGGAAAATATTCTCACTTAAAGTCCTTTGTAAAATAAAAGCTAAAAAAGAAAATGAAATCCAGAATTCCATTCTGAAGATAGACTCTATGTTAATTTTAATATGTACTTAACACCTGGATTTAGTCTAGCCCTCTAAAAAATAGCCAGGTTTAAAAGATCAGTTAGGAATATTTATAAATTAAAATAATCAACTTCTTCAGCCATAACCTTCTGTTGGTTCTTAGAACATCTGGAATTTGCTCTTTGTATGTTAAAGCTAGTGTGATGTAGAGTTTTAAGTCCAGAGGGTAAACTAGCTGTTTTAGTTATTTAAAGGTTAACATTTAAGGAGAAGTGATATTACTTCACTTTTTCAGGCAATCTATATAAGATTTTTTGTTTTTGTTTTTTTTTTTAAAATGGACTTATCACAGAAAATATCTATTAAAAACTTAATTGAGTTTGTGCTGTCCGGTACCAAGGGAAACTATTGCGGTCTCTTAGTTAGATAAAAGGGAAATATGTATCTAGGGATCTCCTCTGAATCAAAGGAGCTTTCTTTTGTGTCCTGTGTCAGTGTCTTGAAAATTTGTAGTCCTAAACTACTGATCATTAGTTGTGTATATTTTCTTTTCTTTTCTTGTTTTTTTGAGATGGAGTCTCGCTTTGTCATCAGGTTGTAGTGCAGTGCTGCGATCTTGGCTCACTGCAACCTCCGCCTCCCGGGTTCAAGCGATTCTCCTGCCTCAGCCTCCTGAGGACCTGGGACTGACGGCACATGCCACCATGGCCGGCTAATGTTTTGTATTTTTAGTAGAAATGGGGTTTCACCGTGTTAGCCAGGTCTTGATCTCCTGACCTTGTGCCTGCCTCGACCTCCCAAAGTGCTGGGATTACAGGCAGGCGCCCTGCCTTGTGTATATTTTCAAAATCGGTTGTGGAGTCAGATTGTAATGTGAACACTACTTGCATTTTATCTCAGTGTACAAGGTGAGTACCCCTAATGTGAAAATCTGAAGTGCTCCAAAATCCAAAACTTTTTAGGTGCCAGTGTGATGCCACAAGAGGGAAATTTCACACCTGACCTCATGTGATGGGTTGTAGTCAAACCAAAGTCAAAACTTTGTTTCTTGCACAAAATTATTAAAAATATTGTATAAAATTACCTTTAGGCTATGTGTATAAGTTATATACGAAACATGAATTTCATGTGTAGACTTGGGCCCCTTCTTCAAGAGATCTTATGTGTATGCAAATATTTCCAAATACAAAATTTGAAACTCTTCTGGTCCCAAGCATTTAGTTTAAGGGACCTCAGCCTTTATAGATCTTGTAGACTTTTCTTTATAATTAATTTCCTTCCATCTATATTCCTTGTTTTTAAACATTGGAGAACATTTGTATTTCACGTAGGTTGAATACAAAGCTATAGGAGTATGTTATTTGAGGTTTTAGAGTTTAAAGGTGATCTCAAAATTTGTAGGCTTGAATTTCTGTCTCATTTTCTAATTAATAGAATTAATGTAGAAAATACACATTTGCCTTAGACTCACATGTCCAGAGTATGGAGGGCCTCAGAAAAATCAAAATAAGATTTATGACCATATTGAAGAAAGTGGATTGGTCCAGTGTTTCTTAGGATCTTAAAGTCAAGATGTCCAGGATGCCCATTACCACTGTTGACAAGAATTTTTGACTGACATTTGTTTATGATCTGAAAGGTGTATATATTTTCTTGAGGTACTATAGAAATAATTTTTCTTTTTCTCAAGAAAATCTTCTTTCTCTGAAAGCTGAAAATCAGCTTTTATTTTCTTTCACTCCTCCTGCCTCCTGGCCCCAGGTATTCAGTTGACAAACCATGTCATTTCCCTCTCTCTTTGGTCATTCCCATTGACCTAGTGCAGGGACCCATCAGTTGGATTATTGAAATCCAAACTGGAATCCTCACTTCTGATACACTCACTAATGCTTTAGAATACAGATCCAGGGCTATTCCCCTATTCAAACATATGTGATGATTCTCAAATCTCTCAGCAAATATAGCAGTCTGTCATTACCGTACTCTTTTCCCCCCCAAATCTTTTACCCACCTGTGCTGCTGTCAGTTTAAAATAGGCCAGAATCAACCCTACCTTGTTGGCATTACCCAAGCTGTCCTCTATGTCACATTGCATGTTGCTCCAGCTGGGCCCAAACTGTCTTTTTCAAAGGCTAGCCTAGGTCTCACCTCATCCTGGAGTCCTCTTAAATAGTTCTCACTTGTCTTCCTTGAATTAATGTTATAGAGTTTTATCAACTTTGTTGGATTGTGTCTTCCCAGAGATAAGGATCATATCTTAGTCACCTTGTTATTCCACACACCTTGCCCTTATTGATACTCAGTAGCTATTTGTTGAATTGAATCAACAATTAAATAAAATTTATTATTTATTTTAACAGTCTCACTCTGTTGCACAGGCTAGAGCAAAGTGGCATGATCAGAGCTCACGGTAGCCTCAACCTTCTGGGCTCTAGGAAGCCATTCCCCAACCTTAGCCTCTGGAGTAGCTGGGACCGCAGGTGTGTGCTACCATGCCCGGCTAATTTTGTTTATTTTTTTTGTAGAGATGTGGTCTGCGTGTTGCCCAGGCTGGTCTCAAACTCTGGGGCTCAAGCAGTCTTCCTATCACAGCCTCCCAAAGTACCAGGATTATAGGCCTGAGCCACTGTGCCTGGCCTGTTCTCTTATATTATTTTATGATGAACATGTATGTGTGTATGTGTGTAGAGGGTGAGAGAGACAGAGAAAGAAAGAACACGTATGGGTGAGTCTAAGCTTGCTTCCTTTATGCACACGGTACAATGAAGAGCATTGTGGGGAGATAAAAAGAAAGCAAAATCCAGACTCTGAGAAACCCCGAGGGACAATTGATCTGATTTTGTCAATGAATAAATTGTTAGAAAAAAGGGAGACAGAGAGATGAATAGGAGATCTAGAGATTAAAAGAAATTTAAGAAATACCTTAACCAGTTACTATGTATAGACTGACTATACATAGATAGAGTCTGATTCAACGATTTGTAAAAAAACAAAAAAGATAGTTGGGGAAATTTGAACACAGATCAGATAATTGATGTTAAGAAATTATTGTTAATTTTTATAGATGTGTTAATACTATTGTGGTTATGCTTCAGAGTGTCTCTTAAAATTTAGCTTTTTAAGAGATATATGCTGAAACATTTGTGGATGAAAGGATGTGTGATGGCTGGAATTTACTTCAAAACAACTGGTGGTGATGAGGTGGGGAGAGTAGATAGATGTGGAAATAAAGTAAGATTTGCCCTGAGTTAATAATCATTGAAGTTGGATGATGGCTGAATGGGGGTTCGTTCATTCTTTCTACTTTTGTATGTGTTTGAAAGTTTCTATAATAAATGGTAAAACAAAAATATGGGATAGGAGACATGGGTTTTGTTTTTAAAGAATTGAAAGAACTTTAAACTGGAATTTGGGAGGCCCACATTCTAGCTCCGGCTTACTCTCTAATTACCTGTGTGACTTGGAGCCATTCTTTCAACATTTCTGGGCCGTACCTACTCTCCTGAGTAAATAAGAAGTTGGCTGGGTGGGGTCCTCATTCTCCCTGGTTGTCTGGAATGTTGTACTTTATTTTTTATTTTTATTTTTTGTAGGGATGGGGTCTTGCTTTGTCACCCAGGCTGGAGTGCAGTGGTGAGATTTTAGCTCATAGCTGCCTCCAATTCCTGGGCTCAAACAATCCTCCTGCCTCAGCCTCCTGAGTAGCTGGCACTGCAGGTGCCTGCTACCCCACCTGGCTTATTTTTAAATTTTGCGTATAGAAGAGTTTCACTATCTTGCCCAGGCTGGTCTCGAACTCCTGGGCTCAATGAATTATTTCACCTTGGCCTCCCAAAGTTCTGGGATTGCAGGGATGGGCTACCACGCCCAGCTGAATGCTATACTTTTGACAGAGACTTTGGACTTAGACTCGGAGATTCCAGAATCAATGAGCAGCGTCTATGAAAGTCATGGTTTCACCCAAGATGTGTATTTGCCAAATCACAATTCCAAACTCATTCACCTTTTTTTTTTTTCCTGGGGAAAAGGATCACAGCTGAAGCATTCTGTAATACACGCTGTCAGTTTGAATTGGTATAATTTCATTGTAAAGCAAAGAGGCATCGTATCATAATTAGCTGGGGTAGTCTTACCCCCAAAGTTAATGCTGTGGGTATACTGATTAAGAGGTCAGGCTCGGGAGGCCACGTTCACATCTCAGCTTAACTACAAGCTGTGTCACTTGGACAAGTTACTTATCTACCCCTTCCTTAGAGGGTCGTCATAAGGAATAAGTGAGCTAATTCAGGCAAGATGCTTTAGGACAGTGTCTTGCACATAGTAATAGTTCAATAAATGGTAGATATCATTTTCAATGGCTTTATTAGTTTGATTTATGTTTTGGATTTTCAGTTCTTGTAAGGCATGTTGAAGTTTAAACCCATTTGTCATCCTTAGCATCTACCTTCCTTCCTCCCTCTCTTTGAGCTAGAAGTATATTGGAGAGCTCACTGCAGTATGTGAGATGAAAGAGTGTGAGAGGGAGACCAGGGTAACCTGGGAAGGGAGTTAGTCACCAAACAAAGCCTCTTAGAGGTCATTGTGTCCCACCCTTCTCTTGGATGCTGATGGGCTGAGTCGCTGCGGGATTTGCCCAAGGTAGCCAAGCCCAGGGCATTAGTGGTGGAGTATCTTGAACCTGGGTCTCCTAACTGCTGGTTATTCCTGCTGCAATCTTCAGCTCCCTGAAGTCTCCTCTGTCATCCTCATTGCTGACTAGAGTGCATTCTGGAGAGAAAATTTCCCTGCGTCTGGTTTATCTAATATTTAAAAAGTCATCTCTGTTAAGGAATCTCTGGTCATGTCCTAGCATTTGCTAGGGAGGGAAATGGGAATGCACGTGGTGTTCCTCAAGCACTCTGACTAATCACTTCATAAGCTATGGGTGTCCGTCATTTCCTCTCCAAGGACTGATCGCAGGCCCTTGTCTTCCCTGTCCAGGCCGGCAGCACCTGTGAAACCCCCACCCGTTCCTTACAGCCAGCTTGCCTGGGGCTCTGGATCACTGCATTACTGGTGTCTGAATCACCTCCAGTGGCCTTGTTTTTCATCCTTGATGTTTTCCCTAAAGCATTGTTTCTCTAGTACTCACAAAACAGCATCTTGTGGTGTTTTCATCTTTTTTTTTTTTTTGCCCTTAAGCCTATCGTTTGCTTCCTTAATGTTATTGCTTGCTTGCCTTCATTTTCTTTGGATACTTCTATTTATTTTCTATTCATTAAGCTGAAAATAGGATTACAAGCTTCTCTTACTATTCCAGGGATGAGCCTGCAATTTATAGGTTATTCACATCCCTTTGCTTTTTGTGCAGCTTTGAGGCACTTTATAGCTCATGAAAATTTCCTGGTAAGGAAACAGGAAGATCTCTGTAAGACTTGACAGATTACGTAGTGATTTTATCGATGAGATAGGATACTAGGTTTAAGAGTTGAAAAGTTTAGGTACAATCCTGGGTTTAAATTTCCATTCACAAACTGTGGTTCTTTGGATAAGTTATTTTTACCTTTTTCCATTTCAGTTTTCTCATCTGAAAAATGGGAATGTTAATACCCATCTCTATGGGTTGTTGTCTTCGCAGATTTACCGAGTAAGTTCAGTAAGTCTGCTAATATTACTGTGTATATTGTGATCTTGTTGAGCTTCATAGAAAAATAGCCCTTTTGAGGTAGGTTGGGTTATTTTCTCCATTTTTATCTGACTTTATATTAATTCATCTGTCCCTTTCCTTTTTTTGCTTCCTGTTTCCTATCAGAGAGAGAGAGAGAGAGAGAGAGAGAGAGATAGAGATCGACCAGGTGTGATGGCTCATGCCTGTAATCCCAGCTCTTTGGGAGGCTGAGGCAGGCAGATCATGAGGTCAGGAGATCGAGACCATCCTGGCTAACATGATGAAACCTCATCTCTACTAAAAGTACAAAAAATTAGCCGAGTGTGGTGGCACGCACCTGTAATCCCGGCTACTCAGGAGGCTGAGGCAGGAGAATCGCTTGAACCTGGGAGGTGGAGGTTGCAGTGAACTGTGTTCGTGCCACTGCACTCCAACCTGGGCAACAGAGTGAGACTCTGTCTCAAAAAAAAAGAAAAGGAAAGATCAATTTAAGGCTAATACATTTCTCTTGTGCAGATGCAGCATTAAGACCTAGTGAGTTTGAGACTTGCCCTACAATCCTCCCTTGGAGGAGGTGGCAAGGTGGGAGTAGAGAACTCCTTCCTACATCTTTAAACTTCAGGTCTGATCCAGTTCAGTACAACCTGAGAGGACCTGCGGGTGAGGTGGGGTGTATGTAAAGCTTCTTCTTTAGTTAGTTTCACTGTCCTTGATTTGGAACTGTGTCCAGGATTCTTGAGCCCAGATCATAGACGAGGAGGCAAGGTGGTGCAGGAGGCAGACACACCAGGGATGGAATCTTGGCTGCTCTAGGAACCTCTCTACTCCTCAGTTTCCTTCTTTGTACAGTAACTGTGCCGTGGGGTGACCTTGAGAAACAGGACAGATGGGTAAAGGGCTTGGCATGTTGTAGGTGCTCAATCGATGTTAGTTCCTTTTCTAGTTTAAAATGTATTTCTGGTTTGCGCTATTAAAAAAAAATCCTGCTAAAAGAATTTTAGGCAGCAGCATACAGGTTGCAGAGGCATTTTTGTGGGCAGTGTTACCCCTCAACACCCCTGAACTATCCCTGTCCTCCAGGGAAAGGCCTGTCTTGTAGAGTTGGGACTTGATTTCAGTCAGGGTTTCTCACCTCCATATGGGCATTAGAATGACATTGCTTTGTCAAAATGCATGTTTTGGGCTCCAAACCAGACCTGCTGCCCAGACATGTACCTTTTGGAAAAGTTTTCCGGATACTCCTGATGCTACTGTAGTATAGAGCTACTGCTTTCAACAAACTAGAATGACCTCTATAGTGTATCTGAAATATGATTCTGTTTGGACATAGTGTCTTCGAGATACAGGAATTCTTTTCTGAGAAAAGAATATACTCTTTTCACCTCTGTCTCATTAATGGGAAGTGGATATAATTTTCACAGTAATAATAGGCAACTCAGGCACTTTTGCATGTATTAACTTATTTAATTCTGACAGCAGCCCAACGAGTTAGGTGGTATCTTTAAGCCTATCCTGCATGATGTGTCTGAGGTCACACAGCTTGGAGGGTGTGGAGCCAGGCTTTCAACCCAGGCAGTCTGGCTCCAGAGTCCATTTTTTTGTCCCCACAAATATCCCACTTCTGTTAATTACAGGTAGGATTACCTTGGAACTGGACTTTGGAGTCCGTAGCTCTTTTTTTTTTTTGAGACGGAGTCTCTGTCGCCCAGGCTGGAGTATAGTGGCGCAATCTCGGCTCACTGCAACCTCCGCCTTCCTGGTTCAAGCAATTCTCCTGCCTCAGCCTCCCGAGTAGCTGGGATTACAAGTATGTGCCACCACACCCGGCTAATTGTTTGTATTTTTAGTAGAGACAGGATTTCACCATGCTGGCCAGGCTGGTCTCCAACTCCTGGCCTTAAGTGATCTGCCCACCTCAGCTTCCCAAAGTGTTGTGATTACAGGCATGAGCCACTGCGCCTGGTCTGGAGTCCATAGCTCTTATCTAAGGGCCATGGAAATTTGTGAGGAACTGGCTGCTTCTTTCTCCACTGCCCCTGTGTTGTTTCTTGGCATATCTTGGTCTGGTCTGGATTTCAGGAGGATCCATGCATCATAGCAGTTGTGAGTGCTGGTGGGTTGGTGTGGGTGGTAAAGCAAATTTACAATCCCACCTCTCATATTTGCTCATTCCACTCTCCCACCTGTTGGTAGAGCGTTTGGGATTAGCTTGCTCTAGGGGTGAAAATTTTAGGGGTGAATTCTTTGGCTTCTTTCATTCTAGTTCAGTGCTAGATAAAGTTCTCTTTGCTCCCAAGGGCCTGTTGGCTTTCCCAAGCCCAGTGTTAGAAGGTCATTTGAAGAGGGCTTTCATATAGGAGCTCTTGGCAGCCTGGAACAGAGTACAAAGTAGTCTAGGGAAAAATAGCCAGGGGAGGATTTGCCTTATATGACCTGCCTGAACCAGAAAATCCTGGAGCCCATGGGAACTGCAGCAGGTGTGCAGAACAATGAAATCACCACTGTGTGTGCCAGGCACCGTGCTAAGTGCTTTAAAACACTCTGTCCCTAATCCCAACTCCATCTGGAAGGTGGATGTTTTGATCCTTGTTTTATAGAGGAGGAAACTGACTCAGAATGTTAAATGTTGAATCTTAAGATCATACAGATAAGGAATGTATTCAGGATTTGAGCCCATTTCTCTCAGACTCAGAAGTCAATGAACTTTCCATAATACTTTGCTCCATCTTCTGTGAAAAAAATTTGCTCCATCTTCTGTGAAAGAAAATTGTGTACTCAGATTTACAGCAGACATTAACTTACAAATACAAGTTATTTTCCCTGCTAGTGTCACATGAGGATTTCCTTTTGAATAAAATAAATAAAGAAAACACTGCTGAATGTTTTCCTGAACTAAAGAAGATAAATGAATGAGTGAGTGAAGCTGGACTGGCTGTCGATACACAGAGCACACGGAGATTCTTCCTCCCATCCCCAGTGTGCTCGGAAACTCTTATAATTTCCTTTTGAAGAAGTCTGTAGGGGATTTGTTTTTCTTTTATGTTAAAAATGACATATTACAATATCTGGACCATAAAGTAGCCATTTGTATTTTTAGCTACATTTATTTCTGACTTCTTTACTTATGATTTTTTTTCCCCTCAGTAAATTGTACCTCCCATTCTTCTCCTTTTCTTATTTTTGCATCCATCCTTTCTAGTAGAAGGTTTTGCTTGCAAATATTACTTGGTGGATAATGGATGTCATTTTTACAAAGTTCAGGGTTTTGTTTTTGTTTTTAAAGTCTCTGAGAACAATTCATATGACATATCTGTCAACTTATGTACTACTAAAATACAGGATGAACTTTCCAACAAACGTTGTTGTTGTAATACTTATGGTTCCAAATCAGCTATTATAGATGCCCTGAGGAAACAAACATAGGGGAGAAATAAGATATGATCATATTAATTATGATTTCACTTTTATGGTTAAATGGACTTCTAGCTAGAGCTGGAGTTGCTTCTTAACTAAATGGATATTTCTGGAGGGCTTGAAATCTGCCAAACCGTATATTAGTCTGTGACTTGATTTCACCTGTTGGTTGGGTGAATAGCTCCATCTCTACTTTGAGTTGGTTTAAAAAATTCTTAGCAGCAGCTCTCAGCATAATTTATTAGGCTAGAGTTTAGGAATGTTATTCCATGAAAGCTACATTCTTGCATGCTTGACGGGTAGCACCATGTCTGCCTGCCTAACTGTCTAGTCTGAGTAGTCTGTCTGGATAGCGTGTCTTTTGGATTGTCTCTTACTCATCCTCCTTTCTCCTTCTTTCTTTCATTTTCTTGACTAGGTAGAAATAGGACTAAAGTTTGCTTTTAAAAAATGTTGACTAGATCAGTGTTTCCATCAAATTTCCTCTAGACTGTCAGCATTATAATCAGTTGTGCTTGTTAAAGACACATAACCTTGGGCTGTGACCCAGAATCTGAATTTGAGAATTGATGAATTAGAGTTACCTGCGGTCACTATGTTATTTTTAAACTATCAGTAGAATGTTCTGTTTCTCTCTGAATCAAAAGATAATCTCATTTTTCCCCTGAGTCAATGTACTCTGATTTAAAAAAACAAAAACAACAAAAAGTTCCAGATAAGAATCCTGGAATTAGGTTCAGAATTTGAGAAACTTTCATTAGTCTTTTATTGAAGCAAGAGTTGGTGTTTCATACACTGTGGATATCCTCAAGTCATTTTTAGCAAAATGTCAAATTACTTGACGTTTAAAAATAAACATTAATAATGACCACCTCATTAATTTTAAGTCTTTGTTCAAACGACTTATGATTTAAAATGAGTCACAGTGTTGGATCAGGTGGCCACACTGGGTAGAACTGGGTACTGACCACTGCCAGTCAGCTGTGTAACTCCAGGCCCTAGGGTGCCCCTTCTGTCCAGCCAGAGATTGCATAGATTTGCTATGATCTCCCTTTTGGTTCTGATTGAGTTGGACCTTGTGGGAGGAAAAACATAGATGTTGACACATGGGCGCGTATGTTGGAGGGAGAAAGTTTTATCTTGGCATAGGACTTTTAAAACACAAGGTAATTTTTAATCAGTTTTTGGACCAAAAAACACTGAATTTGGGGAAATATTGATGATGGAAAAATCCAAATTAAGCTAAAATGTCTAAAGAGGTTTATTCTGAACCAGTGTAAGTGACTGTGGTCTAGGTTACACATCTCAAGAGATCCTGAGAAAGTGTGCCTGAGAGGGTTGGGTTACAGCTTGGTTTTACACATTTCAGGCTGACAGGAGTTGTAGGGTAAAATTATGGCACAGGACTTTTAAAATGAATATGTGGAAGTTTACAGTCCATAGAAAATAAAAATATAAAAGCTTAAAAGAAATGATTGGTAGTTTATTCATTCAGGAAATCAATGCCATATTTCCCAAAATTCTTGGTTATGGAACCGTGACCAGGAAATGGACTTCCTTAAGGCAAGGACCATCCTTTATTGGACACATTTGATTTGTTGTACTATTGCCAGGTACATTTGTGTTATTTTACAAATTCTAGTAGAAGCGGGTTATAATGGTAGGAGCTGGGCAGAGCAGTGTTTCCAGTCATTTTACCTGTTAGAAACCATCTCTATTGGAGGAAAGAACAAAGCCCTGCTGCTTCCAAAGATTAATGACATAATTCAAACAGCTGTAGAACTGGGGAGAAACTGGAGTTTAGCAAATGATTTCTTGCACGTGCAGTTGTGTTCCATTTCTCTCCATTCATTTGTGGAGAGAATGATAAATGTATCAAGGGTGGTGAGGTATATAAAGACCATTGTTTCTTAACTCTCAGTAATTTATGGACCAAGAAGAAATTTCCCACAAATCCTTAGTAATAAATATTTTTATTATGAAGGAGGCTTAATATAAACTAGATATAAACTCCTTATGCTTCTAGCTCTTATTTAACTATAAAGCAGTGACAGATTTATAGAGCAAATTCAAACAAAACTACAAAACCAATAAAATTTAAATTAATATTAATTTATCATGACAGATAATTTTGTTTCACTAAAATTAAACCCCTCCTCGAAATGTTATTATGTTTCTGACAGCCAGAGTGCCAGTTCTTTTTGAGATCTGCGTGAAACTCAATTCCTCCACTTTCCTGGATTCTGTGCTTCCTTCATATAAAGCTCTTTCATTTAACAAGAATGCAGGATTTAGGTTTTAATTCTGCCTCATTTATCTTGATGTGGCCTTGAAGATTAAGATTGTACTACTAGGTGCCAAGATCAGAAACATAAATGGAAACACCTTTTGATCATTAAGATTTCAGGACTTGTTGGCTAGTTACAAATGAGATAGTAGAGGAAAGAGAAGGGTCACTGCTACCTGTAATTTTGGGTTGCAGATTTGGGTGAGAGTGAATGGTGCCATTTAGCAAAATGTGTAACAAAGGAGGAAAAGTAGGTTTTGGGAGAAGATGATTAGTTTAAGACTAGTACTGCTTAGATTCCTAGCAGTATGGTAGACTGCATAACATACTTATCACTAAAGCATTATAGTCTGGATAAAACCTTTTTAAATATACTTGTAAGGTCACAAGAACTAAGACATCTCCAAAGTCTCTCACTTCAAGTAGATCAACCAAGCATCTAAGGGTAAAATAAAACCAAAGCTTTATATGTAAGCAAACACAAAAGGTAGGTTGCCGGAAGAGCAAATGCTACAGGTTGAACATCCCTAATTTGAAAATTCAAAACTGAAAATACTCCAAAATTAGCAGCTTTTTGAGCACTCACATGATGCTTAAGGGAAAATGCTCATGATTTTTGGATTAGGAAGGCTCAACCAGTATATATTCTGCAGAATTTTCCAAAATTTGAAAATGTCTGAAATCCAAAATACTCTCTGGCCCCAAGCATTTTGGATAAGGAATACTTCACCTGTAATATCACCACTGTGGTTAGAGACTAAGCCTTGGGTCAGTGGCACGGTATAAGAGCCTGCATTCTACGAGGACTTATTTGTAAGAGGAGCTAAAGTGGCCCTAGGAAGATAATGCCCTTTGGCTTCTGGCAGAAGCAACTGCAGATCCTTTCCAGAGGAAAGCATCTTCACTTTAGACCTTAGGATTTTCCTGACTAACATCAACCAAATCAGCATTCAGAATCAAAGATCTCCAGTCCTATCAGAAAACAAGGAGTGTGAGTCATCAGAAACAAGTAAAAATCAACAGATTTAGGACCCCGAGGACATTAGGTATTAGAATTTTCTGATACAGAATATAAAATTACTAGGTATGAAATGTTTTAAGAAAGAAAACATGTAATCACAACTAAGTACAAACTGACCAGACAGATTTGGAAAACCAAGACCTAAGGAAATACTAGAATTGTTGAAATAAAAACGAAATATATTAGAAATAGGTGAACTAGAAAAAAGTTTAATTAAATTAACCAGAAAGTAGCATAAGGGAGAAGAAAAACATGAAAGTAGTTGAAGGATATAACGGTCATGATGAGATCTCTTCTGAGTCCCAGAAAGATAATAAGAGCAAATGGTGCGGGGTACTATTTGAAGATGTAATGTAAGCATAATTTCCAGAGAGAGTTTATGAATGACATAAATGACCATTGTTCCTTAAGTCTAAATAATTTATGGGCAGATAAGGGAAGCACAACATATAAAAAAAATTCGTACTAGACATAAAGAAACTTAATTCACTTAAAAAAAATTAAGAAGACCATTTTTAAGAATAGCCAGAAAAAGGCAGATTGTTTATCAGACTGAGAGCTGA
This sequence comes from Cacajao melanocephalus, assembly GCA_963573385.1. Taxonomy (NCBI): domain Eukaryota; kingdom Metazoa; phylum Chordata; class Mammalia; order Primates; family Pitheciidae; genus Cacajao; species Cacajao melanocephalus. Next base: position 12,348 of record CAUYLG010056839.1, on the reverse strand, counting down.
TTTTCCAACAGCAACAATGGAAGCTGGAAATTAGTGGAAAAATATCTTCAAAATGCTAAAATATTGACTGTATGCCAACAACACTGTCATTCAAGGAAAAAGCAAAATATGCTTTCAGAAAAACCCAAACCTGATTTTACCGCAGAAGATCTTTTCTAAGAAACTTCTTAAAGGATGTACTTCAGGAAGGAGAGATTCTAGGAGGAAGGGCTGAGATGCAAAAAAGAATGAGTGAAGAACTAAATTGGTAAACATGTAGATAAGTCTCACTAATTAAAATTAAGTAGGCTGGGTATGGTGGCTGACGCCTGTAATCCCAGCACTCTGGGAGGCCGAGGTGGGTGGATCACCTGAGGTCAGGAGTTTAAGACCAGCCTGGCCAACATGGCAAAAGCTTGTCTCTACTAAAAATACAAAAATTAGCTGGGTGTGGTGATGCACACCTGTAATCCCAGCTACTCGGGAGGCTCAGGTAGGAGAATTGCTCCAACCCAGAAGGCAGAGATTGCAGTGAGCCAGGATCAGACCACTGCACTCCAGCCTAGGCGGCAGAGTGAGACTCTTGTCTCAAAAAATAAAATTTTAAGTTAAAAATTTAGTTCCTCAGTCATGCTAGCTAGCTGCATTTCAAGGCACATGTGCCTAATGGCTACTGTATTGAACAATACAAATATGGAACATTTCCATAATTGAAGAAAGTTCTGTTGAACAACACTGTTGTAGAGCAGTGGAAGGGAAGATGCACTAAGATAGTCTCTGCAATGCATTGATTGTAAGATGCCATCTTTGTAAGAGCCACCATTATATGTTAACAATTTTAAGAAAAGCATTATCCCACATCTTTAAGATGCCATTAAAAAAATAAGACATATCTCAAGATTACATATATGAAAATGTAAAGAAATGTGTCTCCTGAGAGTGGATCCAGTATGAAGTTAGAGTGCTAGGGGGATAGAAGTCCAAGAATTGTGGTGCAGTAGATTGGGAGAGGTCTGAGCCAGCACTTTGGGAGGCTGAGGCAGGCAGATCACCTGGGGTCAGGAGTTGAAGACCAGCCTGGCCAACATAGTGAAACTGTGTCTCTCCAAAAATTCAAAAATTAGCCAGGTGTGATGGCAGGCGCCTGTAATCCCAGCTACTCAGGAGGCTGAGGCAGGAGAATCGCTTGAACCTGGGAGGTGGACATTGCAGTGAGCCAAGATCTCGCCATTGCCCTCCAGCCTGGACAACAGAACAAGACTCCATCTCAAAAAATAGAAAAAAAAAAAAAAGAAGGTGAGGAGGTGAGATGTTGCAGGGTTTCTTCTTTCAGGATAAGGCGTATATATTACATCAGCTTGCTATGTATGATAGGAGAAGCAATGAAAATTGCGAAGCCTTTGGGAATTATTTCTGTCACTATATCAAAGAAGGCTTCATGAAGGCAGTAATATCTGGGCTGGACCTTGAGGAATAAAGCATTGATACATCACAGTAGTAGGGCAGGGCAGTATAGATAGAAGGAATGACTAATGAAAGCATGGAATTGTGAAAAGGTGTTAGCTTTGTCAATAATTCCTAATGACCTAGACTTCACTGTTTCCAGCTTCTTTCTAGGTAGTCTAGTTTTGATGAAGGAACATTAATTCCCTAAGATTGGAAGGATGCCTTTTACTAATCTTAAGTTGGAAGGTAATCAGAATAACTGCAGACTTAGCCTACTACTTCCCCAATACTCTAAATAGACAACATTTAATACATGTTTTTCACACCCTCTTGAATTACATAATTTATTAGTAAATTTGGGGATTTAAGTTCAGAAAACGTTAATGCCTATGGTATATTAATAAGATGAGTAGTCATATAACTTCCTTAGACTAGCATGGAAGAAAGACTGTAAGCTTGCTAAAGCTCACCAGATCAGAATGCTGAGAAAATATAGGACAGATAAGACCTGGATTAAAATCCCAGGCCCTTGATGTAAAAGCTGTGTAACACCAGTCAAGTTATTTGACCTTTTCATGCTGAGGTTTTTCATGCTGAGGTTTCTCCTTTTAAAAGCAGGCATGGGTGTTTCTCCTTTTAAAAGCACCCTACCTCAGGATGGGTGTGAAGATTAATGAAAAGCACTCAGCAAAAACAGTTGCCCATTATTGTAATAAAAATATTCCAATACTTTTTCTCATTAAGTAAATATAATAAATCAGTGGTTCCCAATTGTGGCTGTATTAACACCATCTGGGAACAGTTGAAAAATGATGCAGAGTACTTGGGCTTTGTATTTTATGTAAGAACTCCAGTGTATGAGTCTGTTTTCATACTGGTATGAAGAAATACCCGAGACTGGATAATTTATAAGGAAAAAGAGGTTTAATAGACTCACAGTTCCACATGGCTGCGGATGCCTCATAATCATGGTAGCAAAGGAGGAGCAAAGGCACATCTTAAATGGCGGCAGGCATGTGTGCAGGGGAATTGCCCTTTATAAAACCATCAGATCTCATGAGACTTACTCACTATCACAAGAACAGCAGGGGAAAAACTTGCCCCCATGATTCAGTTACCTCCCACTGAGTCCCTCCCAGGACACATGGGGATTATGAGAGCTGCAATTCAAGATGAGAGTTGGGTGGGGACACAGTAAAATCATATCACCCAGGTTTGGGTACCTTGCTCTGGAGCTGAGTAAGATCTTGGTCACTTTTACCTGGATATTGGCTTTCTTCCTTGCTATGCAATATTTTGAACATTGGATTTTAGTGTTGTTGAGTGCATGGATTTTCAGATTATTAGAGATTAATGTGTAGATCTTCACATCTGTGCCTTCCCTTCTCTTTCTTTCACCCCCTTTCCTTAGCCCTTTCCCCTCCATCCCATATTGGATCATTTGTACAGCAGGGCTGACATGTCTTGCACAGCTTAGTTCTCAGGACTTTTAATTAAATAAAACAGATTTTTTTTTTAAAAAAAAAATTTGCTAAGGCAGACTTTTGGCATGTTAAAGTTGAACTTTAGTTTCTAGAATAAATAATTCAGGTTTTTTTTTAACCCTTTAAAATAATGACTACGGGAAATACTTCTAAAATAACTGATATTTCCCTTGTTAAAACTGAGGTTATTACTGGGTGCATTTCAGCATGTGTTCTTTTTTCTTGGGGTAAAAAAAAGCGAGGGGGAGTGTTCCATTATGTGCTAAAACACACATAAATTATAATCCCTCAAACCTAAGAGCGCCCTTCATATGGTGGTAGTTATTTGGTATATTGTAAAATGTGGCCTGGATATTAAAATAAGAAATAAAATATTTTACTATATACAGATCAGTTAGAGTACTCCTTTTAACACTTTTGGGTGGATACTTTGGTTTTTTTAAAAAAAATCATTGTATTGCAGCAGACTTAGCATTGCTGCTTGTATCTATTTCTTATATGTATTTTATATTTCCTACAGATTGAAGAATGACCGAAATGTCAGCCCCATTAAAGCAGAAACTTTTTTTAGTGCCAAATCTCCATCACCTAGAATGGTACCTGATAAATAGTGATTGCTTGATTGAAAAAAAAAAAGTACTAAATGAATGAGCTAACAATTAAGCAACCAAAATTAAAAATCACACTATCACTTTTCACTGATAAACCTCCTTCTAGAAGTTCTGGGAATGTCACAATACCTGGTGTTTGTCTGGAATTCTTATTAGATACTGCCTACACGTTCCTTTAGCCCCAAGTCTTCCCGTAGATCACAGCTTCCCTTAGAGTCGGCCCATGCAGAAAGAGCTGTGTCTTAGTGTTCATGGTTGTATCCATAGTGCCACATCTGGCAGCATAGTAGTTTCTTAGTGAATATTTGTTGGATGAATATATAGTGCTTTATAGTTTCAGTGATGCTTTCATATTCAGTTTGAATGGTTGACAGCCCCATGAGGTTGGCTGATAGGATCATCTTAGTTTTATAGATGATGAAACAGAGGTTAAAGAGGCTGTTAGTCATCTTTGGGTCATAAGTAGCAGAGGTGGAACCACAACCTCTAAATCTGTTAATTTCTTCATCCTTTGTTTCAGAACAGCTTTAAAAACGTTAGTGAACCTATTAATTAATTAATATTCCCCTTCCCCTAGTTGAAACCTTATAGGGAAAGTTATTACATGAACCCTTTTCCAAACTGCCCTAATGTCATCATCTGTCACAAACTTTGTTGGATGCTGGTTTGGGTTTTCGTAACAGTTCTTTCTTGGTTACTTGTGATAAGTACCTATGATAGATTCTTTTTGAAAGAAAAATTTTTTTTGACGAGCCCTCATTCTTTCAATTTTTATTCTTCTTTCCCAGACATTTTAACCTGTAAATTTATCAATACTATACATCTAAGTTTTACAATAAAAATATTCCAAGACTTTTTTTTTAATAAGTAAATGCAATAAATCAGTGGTTCCCAAAATAAAATAAATTTTCACAGCCACGGGAGGAGTGGGCTCCAGTGTGTTTCTTCTTGTCTTGTCTGTCTGGTCATTTGGTCATTTTGACATAGAAATTTCATCTGTGTTGAATTGGCTTGGTGGATATTTCTGGAATCAGGCTTGGGAAGGAGAAACCTTCCCTGTGACTTTAGAAAAAACAAAAACGGACAAGTTGGGGGGGATGACCTGAGATCAGGAGTTCAAGACCAGCCTGGCCAACATGTTGAAACCTCATCTCTACTAAAAATACAAAATCAGCCAGGTGTGGTGGCACGCACCTGTAATGCCAGCTACTCGGGTGGCTGAGGCAGGAGCATTGTTTGAACCCAGGAGGTGGAGGTTGCAGTGAGATGAGACTGCTCCACTGCACTCTAGGCTGGGAGGCAAGAGCAAAACTCCATCTCAAAGAAAAAAAAAATACTGGCCAAACATTGAAGATCCTCAAATGATGGCAGTGTTTGGGTGCACATTTTGCCAAAGCCATTCATCGAAGCCAAAGACTAAGTCACATATGACCAAGGTTCTGAGTAAGAAAGGATTTCACAATCTGTGAATCAAATCCAGTTCTCACTTCTGTTTTGTCTTCTATGGAGAAAGATAATTTGGTGACTTTAGCAAGCTTCAGTCTACTTTGTGATTCTTGGGTCAGAGGTTATTTTATCAGATTGCTACATTTAAACTTAACCCTCATTCTTTTACAAATGACTTTAAAGTGTTACTGGAACAATACTCACCACAAAGCTATTATTTCATTGTAAAATACCAACAAGAACCTGATTCCGTTTGCCTGCTGCGGACATTGATGTTTAGTGTTAGAACTAAGGCGTCGAAGGGAATAAATAAATGGCTGACATTGTGTTGCCTTCAGGATCCAGTCATGGGACTATATGGTAGGGATTTGAGAAGTGGTTTGGGGTGGAGGAAAAGCATTTTCTTTTTTCACCCAGCGCCTGACTTCTCAGTTGAGGCAGGACAGAGCAATTGTGTTTGTTTGGGCTTTTACAAAGCCAGATCACATCAGCGCGGGCTGTGGCTTTATGGGCAGCCTCACAGCTCATGCCTTTGTTGCCCTGCTGCACAGTTGAGAAAGGATGACGAGAAGGGAGCTCAATAAAGGCCTTTCAGGGACTGTTTCTGAGTTTTTCATTGCCATCTGTCCTCCTCTCTCCCCTGGCTTTTCAGGCTTTTCCCATTTTGTACGACTCCTAGGTTTCTGATTGGTGTGGCGTGGACACCAAAGGTAGAAGCTAAGCAAAAAGTGGAAGTAAGCAATGTTTCAAAGAAATAATCTTGAAGAAAAGAGAAAAAGGCCTCCTCATTCTCCAAGGCTGTGTGGACATAAGAGATGAAGGATTAGGATTATTTTAATTATTAGTGACTGTGCTGTTTTCTTTATTTCTTTTTTTTTTTTTTTTCTGAGACAGGGTCTTGCTCTCTTGCCCAGGCTGGGGTGCAGTGGTGAGATCTCAGCTCACTGCAGTCTCAACCACCCAGGATCAAGTGATCCTCTCACCTCAGCCTTCTGAATAGCTGGACCACAGGCACATGCCACCGTGCCCAGCTAATTTTTTTCTTTTTGAGACAGACTCACTCTGTTGCCCAGGCTGGAGTACAGTGGCGCTATCTCAGCTCACTGTAATCTCCTCCTCCTGGGTTCAAGTGATTTGCCTGCCTCAGCCACCTGAGTAGCTGGGATTACAGGCATGTGCCACCACGGCTGGCTAATTTTTGTATTTTTAGTAGAGACAGGGTTTTGCCATGTTGGCCAGGCTGGTCTTGAACTCCTGGCCTCAAGTTATCTGCCTGCCTCAGCCTCCCAAAGTGCTGGGATTACAAGTCTGAGCCACTGTGACCAGCCTAATTTTAAAAATTTTTTTGTAGAGATAGGGTCTTACTATGTTTCCCAGGCTGGTTTCAAACTCCTGAGCTCAAGCAATCCTCTTGCCTCAGCCTCCCAAAGTGCTGGGATTACAGGTATGAGTCACTGTGCCTGGCATCTCTTAATTTTTGAGACCACTAATGTCTTTCCCTTAAGACATGGGTCATTTTGGAAGTAAAAGGCCGGACTTGATACCTTCAGACACTTCTTATTTCTAACACTGGTGTGCATGCATCTTTCCTGTCTCTCACAGGTGGCTTGGTGCAGGTGTAGTTTTATCTTGTTGAAAGCCTTTTGTTCTTCTTTGAGCAGTGGGACTGTAGTGTTATCAACAGGGCCAGTCCTAGGACCAGAAAGCTTTCTGTGTGATAGGCAGTTTCTGTTCAGGACACCTGCTGCCCAAGCACAGTGCACTCATTGTTTCTTTAGATGAACATGTTCTGGGCAGAGCCGTGCCTTTTTTAGCCTAGGATTGAGTCTTCACTTTTTCTCCCGCATTTCATTTCTGGTAGAATAAATTTCTGTCTTGTTCTTCTGGTTTTGCAGGTATGAATTTAATACCTGTACGTGATTTGTACAAATTTTATTTCCAAGAGTGTGTGCTAAAATGTCATCGTGGTGGAAAGAGCACTTGGTCAAAGTGGAGGCAAATGATCTGGAATCTCATTCCTGCTTTGCTGGCTGTGTGGCTAAGGGAAAGATTTTACCTCTCTGGGCATAGGCTTCTTGGAGCAATGGGTTGCCAAGGCCCCTAGTGTAAAGATTCCACCACTGTGTCGTGTGTTTTTCAGGATGCTAAGAGCAGCAGAAATGAGTGTGGCAGGGGTCATTAAGGGCCCTGCTCCTGTGAGTAGGTAACACCAGGAGGTAATCTTTTCTTTATTGATTTAATTTATTTATGTATTTCAGACAAGGTCTCACTCTGTCTCCCAGACTGGAGTATGGTGACGTGATCATGGCTCACTGCAGCCTTGACTTCCCAGGCTGTAGTGATCTTCCCACCTAAGCCTCCTGAATAGCTGGGGCCACAGGTGTGTGCCAACATGCCTGGCTGATTTTTTAAATTTCTGTAGAGACAAGGTCCCTCTTTGTCGCCCAGTCTGGTCTTGAATGCCTGGGCTCAAGTGATCCTCTGGCCTCAGCCTCCCTCAGCCGTGAGCCACCCGCTGCCCAGGATGTGATAGGTAAGAGAGGGAATTTATAACTATGGTTCTCTGTTGTGGCAAGTTTGCAGAGTAAAAAATAATTTTTTTGTTTCTAAGAAAGTGTTTTTCATCACTGGAAGTGTTACTAGACACTTGGGTTTTGAACATCTAAATTAAGAACTTCAGTGATCAGACAAATATTTCTTCATTTATTAACTCTGACTGTTCAGATAAGAGGCAGACCAAGGATTGGGCTAACGTAGCATAGATACCCCATTTCTGATCTGTATTCCTTCAGTCTTAAACCCCTTATTTACAAATACTCTAATTCTACACGCAATACATGTTAATTGTAGAAAATTTGGAAAACACCAAAAAGAAAATACAAATAGCTTTCCATTCCGTAACTCAGAAGTGCTGTTGTTCACACTTAGGTGTCTTTAGATTATATACACTCAGTTTGTAGAGCAACATTGGGATCATACCATACACATATAATTTGATATCTTGCTTTTTTTCTGCTATGTTCCTTTCAAGATGATTTTTGGGACTGAGGTTTCAACTGAAGGTAGAGATTAACGTAATATTATGCTTGGCACACTTGTGGCGAGGACTGTTTGACTTACAGAAATAGAACTGTGGACCCAGTATCTGAAAATAACATTTCTCCTGTCCCCCTCTTGAATAGGCTTTCAATATTTGGCATATATAGATGTTGTCATAACTTACTATTATTAACAAATGAAGACTTCTTAATCTGTTAGCTCTTATTGTTCACTAATTGCTTGCATAAGATTCCCTGACTGAGTTTTCTGTGCCAGAATTGCTAGCTGCACCACCAGTGAGCATAAGTTATGTCAACACTGGTTTTCTGGAAGCCCCGATTTCTCTGGATAAAGCATGGTAGTGCCTGTGGGCTAGGCCACAGTTTTGGCAGTAGGATAGTTAAGGGATTCCTTTTGCCCGGTTATATTATACATTTGATAATATTTATGATTTACTTGTTGAATATTGGTTTCATATATAATTTCCTCTATTAGGAAATGAAAGATTTTTGTTTCCCCTTTGGATTATGTAGCCTATAATATTTTCTGTTACACCCTCATATTGCAATGTAAATATATTCTAAATCCTGAACCACATTAGAATTTTCTCATAGCCCCCATTTCTGTGTTATTTTGTGGTACCCTTTGAAGTCCTGAAATGTTTTATATTTGAGATTAAATCTGGGTTTCGCTTTACTTTTTAAAGCATATTGAGCAAGTTAATTTTCTGTTTGAGTCCCTAAGGGGAATGATTCCAGCCCTCTGTGTCCCAAGAATTCAGACTGAACCCTGCCAGAACATTCCTGTGGTTTTCCACGGGGCAGATCAGTGTGTTCTTGAAATTTTAGTTGTAGCTTGTGTTTTCCATGGTTAATTAAAACATCTGGCTTTTCAGTTTTCCACAAACAGATCATAATCACTAGGCCAAACCTTTTCAGTAAATAATTAAATACTTCAATCCTCCCCTCAGAATAGCCCACGCTTGTCTTTAGGATACCTTGTAAGCTGTTGTCTGTGTTCATTAATGATTTTGAACGTTTGGAAGATGTTTGAGGTTATCCTGCCAAATATGTGCCCTTGAGAGAGAGAAAGTTGGTGACTTTGAGTCCTTATAATGGCTTCTGGCCTTTGCTCCCCCAGGTTGGATTTGCTGTGGGCGAGCTGCTGCGGTCTGTAGCCAAGCATGCTGTGGTTAGATCTGCCCAGCCGTGGAACAGAAACATTTGCTGGATGGAAAATCCATAAAAGAAAGCTCCTGTGAAAAGCTGAGGCCGACAATAATTTAAGCAAAATCAGGTTGGTATAAGATAAGAGAGGCTGGATAAAGTGGATTGGGCCAGATAGGGAAAAGTTGTTTTGTTCCTTCCATTCGCATTGTGGAGACCCACCCCAAATGATTATTTTCAGTTATTGTGAGAGTCCCAGCATTGTGTAAATTGCAAATATAGTCTGACAGCCTTTTGTGTATAGTGTAATGTTGTCTTCCTTTTCCTCTCTTCCTTTTTCCTCTCCTCTGTCCCATCGTCCTCCTCATCTTCCTCTCCTCTCTCAGAGAAGAGAGGAGGACCTTGGCACAAATATTGGAAGAAGCCACAGCCAGAAGCCACCTATACCAACCTCAATTATCTTGGCTTTATTTTGGAGAGAAAGCTTTATTTTGGAGGCATCCAGACTCCTGGAGTTGCATTTGTACTTTCAAAGACTTGCATTCATTTGTGTTTTCACACTTTGAAGGGTGGGGCATGGAGGCCTGCCATTTCTGTTGGGGTAATTCTGGCTGTGAGGTTCTGGTCTGCTTGGCCAGATTTTATATACTCTTATCTTTCCCCAAACAAAAGTCACCAACACATTCATTTTCTGCTGTGTGCATTTGGCATTAAGATACTTATATATGACAAGGGAAGAGAAATGTCCTGAAAAACACAGGTGTTCAAATAAATGCAAAATAACCTCACTGTGGTCCAGGAAAATGAAACAGCATGGATAACCCCATATGAAGCAGAAAAGTGAAAATAATGCATTTTGAAAACATATATTGTTCAGAGACAGACATTGCAGACCGTTTCTATTGGACATTTAGTGGGTAATTCAGCTTTCTACATAAGCAGTCTTTCAGAATCTGTGAAGTAGTGAAGGTTGACTTTGTCCCCCCTGCATCCTTCCTCCATCTTTTAATAAATCATCCAGATTTTCCCCGGTCAATTGCTCTTGCCTCATCTTCACCCTGTGTAGTTAGAGGAGGTGACCCTGCTGACTCAGTTATGGGCATGTAACATAAGCATGGCCAGTGATATGGTTTGGCTGTGTCCCCACCCAAATCTCATCTTGAATTGTAATTCCCACAATTCCCACATGTCATGGGAGGAGCCCAGTGGGAAGTGATTAAATTATGGGGATGGATTTTTCCTGTGCTCTTCTTATGATAGGGAATAAGTCTCATGAGATCCAATGGTTTTAAAATTGGGAATTTCCCTGCACAAGCTCTCTTTTTTTGCCTGCTGCCATCCATGCAAGACCCGACTAGCTCCTCCTTGCCTTCCACCATGATTGTGAGACTGCCCCAGCCACACAGAGCTGTAAGTCCATTGAACCTCTTTCTTTTGTAAAATGCCCAGTCTCAGGTATATCTTTATCAGCAGTGTGAAAATGGACTAATACAGCTGGTAAGGGTCACAACTGTCTATGGTGGGGCCCTCGTACTCTCATTGCAACTGTTGAAAAGGTTTTGCCTTTTGTGAGTTTGTTAAGCTGGAGCCACTAGTGGCAGTTTTTACTATGACTTAGGGAAAACCTTACTGAGAATAAGACAACACAGGAGAAATCAAAGCAGGGAGATGGAGGAAAAGAGATTGGGAGGAAGAGAAGTGAAGGGACACACACACACACACACACACACACACACACACACACACACACACATTTTTGGCCTACAATTCAGCAGTGCCTAAACCCAGCATCTCCTGTTTCCCTTTCCTGGCAGGTTAGCTAGTGAATCTAAGTTAGGTGTCTGTCTCTTACATCCAAAACATCCTAATTGGTGATGCCTTGTAGGAGTGAGGTCTTAGTGTAAAATGACTGTGGCATAGTCCCTGACTTTAGGGACTCATGGTATAGGGCAGCAGTCTGCAACTTTTTTGGCATGAGGGACTAATTTTGTGGAAGACAATTTTTCCAAATGGCCGGTGGGGTGTGGGGAGATGGTTTCAGGATGATTCAAGTGCATTACATTTATTTCTATTATTACTATTACATTGTTTTCTATAATGAAATAATTTTGCAACTCACTATAATGTAGAATCAAGGGGAGTCCTGAGCTTGTTTTCCTGCAGCTAGATAGTCCCATCTGGGGATGATGGGAAACAGTGACGGATCATGAGGCATTAGATTCTCATAGGAAGTGTGCAACCTTACATGTGCAGTTTATGCTAGGGTCTGTGCTCATATGAGAATCTAATGCTGCCACTCATTAGTTGGGAGCGGGAGCTCAGGAGGTAATGTGAGCAGTGGGGAGCGGCTGTCAATACAAATGAAACTTCGCTCACTAGCCCACTGCTCAGCGCCTGCTGTGCAGCCTGGTTCTTAGCAGGCCATGGACTGGTACCAGGGACTCCTAGTGTCGGGGATAGGCCAGATAAGTATTCACATGACTGATAAGCAGTGTGACAATGCATCTCTAGAGGTAAGAACAAAGTTTTGTGGGAACAGAGATGGACTTAGGAATTCTGTTGGGTGGTAGACTAGCAGAATGGGCTATTATTTAACAAGGGAGAAAAAGGATTAAGTCTTTAGGAACATTTAAAAAAATAGATTTAATTCAATTACTTGCTTTTTGAGTCTAACAGAAGGGAAAGCTTTCCAGAGCCTATAGTTAAAGTAAATTGCAGATAAGGAAGATAATTTCAGAAGTTGGTAGTAGTAGAACCTTGTTTATTTACTCTGAATACAATTGTTTAAGGCCTAGCCAAATGAGAGGTTATCAGAGAGCTGTCTGGAGTTAATTTTAACTTGACAAGATAACAGCTGCTGTTCTCACCAGAACCTGTCAGCTTTCTGTTCTATGGAGAATTAAATGAATTTAAAGATTTATTTCCTCTTTTTAGTGATAGAGTTTTCATTATTATTTTCTGTAATTACACTTTGTTTTGGGGAAATTTATGTTACAGAAAATTTCTGCAGAAAGTACAGAGTTTCCATGTAACTCCCACTGCCAGTTTCCTATGTTATTAATATCTTGCATTAGTTATATATTATATATAATAGTTATATATTATCTATTATATAATATATAATAGTTATATATTATCTATTATATAATATATAATAGTTATATATAATATAATAGT